>PYAF01000543.1:1155775-1172893 GCA_007407185.1 Glycine tomentella | reverse complement strand
ATTTCTTTCGAAAATAAATATTTTAATACGGTTTTCATACACAATTTTTATTTAATTGTTTTTTACATTACATATTAACATGAAGAATATTAACAGTAAAAGAATGTTTACTTACAAATAAAATTATTTGATGGCATGTTAAATTTCCAAAAATATATTTTTTTCTGTATTTTTCAATAAAATATTATTTAGTATTTTTGTATTTTTAAATTATATTTTATAAGATTGCCATGTCTAGTTTTTTTAGAGACCACCATATTGATGTTAATACACGAAAGAATTCCCATTAATAAACAAAGGTAGAAAAAAAAAAGGAGAAGAAATGTTTTGATACTATTTAAGTTTAATTTATTATATATTAAAGTTTCTTCAAATGACTCAGTCACCCCTTCTAGTTCTTGTAATGATCCCCACTTCCCATTAGTTTTGGACTTTCTATCAAACCTACCAAGGCCATCTACTTCGTGAAATTAGCATTCGCCATTCGGTAGAGTATACTGGTGTCTTGCAATCTAAATTAATCATATTTTGCTAAATAATATAAAAGGGTTGTACTTCTTGAATCACTTGTCAGATCTTCCATTGCTTCTTGTAATGGTTAATCTTGCATGGTTGACTTTCTCTTGTTTTCCCTTTTATTTTGTCATGTATTGTGTCAATTCTGAGATATGTAAAAAACATTCAACCAGCAAGGACTGAAAGAATTTTCACCGCAAATCACATTGGGATGTCTTTTTGTTTTTTAATATTCATCCAGATAAAGCAAAATTACTATAGATACATTTTATTTTGTACGATAAAAGGACATTATGATACACATGCAGTACCTTTTTCAGTCAAATCTTGTCCTTCACCATAAGTTTGGCTGAATGTTGACTTCAATAAAAATGAATTATGTTGCCTTCAACAATACTGAAGTAAAATGTATAATTGTATCTAACAGATACAAGAAAACTGTGCACATATATACAGCTAAGTAACTCAATGAAGTACCACTATTCCATGTCTAAAATACAAAAACCAGAAGGGCGAATTTTGGAATCAATTCAATAGTATGGATATTAAAAACTGGTTTTTCTTTTTTACCTTTTTCCAAATTTCTATATTTGATTGACATGACAATAAAAAGAACAATATAATGAAACACTTTATTTACTATTATGTATCTCAGTCTATTACAAATAAATGAATTAGTATACCGTAAAGCACTAGAAACATGTCCATATTCAAAGATAAGAAAATAGGAAATTATTTAGACTTTTCCACATCTGTTTGGACGGTGCTGTCTCCAGTAGCTGCTGTGAAGTTGCGCCTTTCCTCAGAAGTTGCAGTGATAACTGGCATCCACACATCAGCTGTATCACTCAAGAGTGATTGCACCTGTGGATCTGAAGCCATTGATGATGATATCATCTCATCAAGATTATCCAATCTTGCTGATAATTTATCCAACTCCCCAGCTATTTCCAGCTGTGTAGATAATGTATTAAAAAAATAAAAACATAATGAGCATAATGAGAGAATGGTATTTCATTTTGTTGAAATTATGTGTTTGATATGTTCATAGAACTTAAGCACTAACCCTTATCTATACTAATAATGATCCTAATCAACTAAGAAAAAAAATCATGATAAGAAAAGAAAATATGATAGCTAATCCTAAATGAGGAAATAAAAATGTTGAGAAAATATAATAACTAATCCTAAGAGATAACGAGGAAATTGAAAAACTAATTCACAGGATAATATAAGATGACAAAAAAAATTCATATATTCTAGCACATTTCAACAGGGATAAGAGAACTCTGAATCAAGAGAAAAACACCTCGTTAAGGGGCTGTGTTGACTTTGAAGGAACTTTTGTAACCTCTAATCCAAGAGTTTCAATTTTAGAACGCAGCTCAACTTCTTCTTGATTCGTCAGTGATTCCACCTACACAGTTTACCACCAAATATGCATGAGTATATTATATAGCAATGATCAGTAAGCAATAATGCAGGGGAAGTTGAGCTATGGATGGAATCCAGAGAAGCTGCATGCATAGGTAATATTCAATATTTTATGCATCAGAATGCTTAATACATAAGTTATTAAAAGTTTGAAATCTGTAGCTGCAATGGTCAAAGATATTAAAATTATGAATCAACAACATCAACATCAACAACACCTTTAACCAAAGCTCATTGGGGTCAGTGATAGATGAATCCAATGATAGATACGAGGAGGTTGAAAAGGGGGAGGGGGGAGGGGAGAGGGAAGGAAAAGGGGAAATAAGATAAAAGAAAAGAAGGGAGAAAGAAGGAGGGGGGAGATGAAGAGGAAAAGGACTAAAAAGAGACCATTTGGAACATAGAGATGATAACGGGTCTAACCATCCACCAAACTTATAGTTTTTTTTCCATTCCGTCCTAATATTAAAATTATGAATTTAACAAATAAAACTCATCAAGGTGGAAAAAGTACTCTAATCTTTTAATGTTTACAAGAACACTGGAAACAAGTTAAATCTAATTATAGGAAGCAGAGCATTAAGATCATAGTTAAATGAAATGAAGGTCACAGAATGCTATGCAAATATTCTTCTGCACTACCGATCTTGCCCTAGCTTAGGCTTATAACACAAGAAGATTCACTTCATAAATGTAATAATTATGTGCAATTCACAGTTCAGAATTTCGATGGAGAAATCCACAAGTTCATAAAAAAAATTACTGTACCCCATTGCTCGAAGGCTCCTTGCTATGTGAAGAAGAAATCCAGAACTCCATAGTTTCAACAAAGAAAAGCTATAGATTTTTACTACTTTCTTTTGGGTATAGTATACTCGCTGGAGGGTCATGGGTAACAATCCTAGAAACAGATTTTCCACTTGTAAGGGTAAGGCTATGTGCACTTACCACCCCTAGGCCCCAATAGTTTGGACGGGAGCTTTGTGAATTTGGTCGCCCTTTTATTTTTTGGCAGTCTCCTCAGTTTTGGGCAGTTGAGAAAAAGAGCAACATAAGTGCTAGTAGGAAGTGTTGATAAGATGGAGGATAATCCAGCAATTAGGGATAGAAGTAGATAAAGACTTTTAAGTGAAACCATTAAAAGAATTAATTCTAACTGGCCTCTGTAAAGATTTTATTTTTGACACTACATAATGATATGTTCGATCTATGTGTCCAACCCCATCTAATGGCAAAAGATTTTAGTTATCATACAATATCCTCACTAATGCTCATTTATCTCCAAATTTTGAAAACAATAATGCTCATATCCATCAATAACTTGGTACAAACACACTGTTAAAGGCAGATGTGGATACCCTTTTATTTCCTCTGCCTCATTATTATCCATACATCATTCATAATTGAAACATGGATAACAGCAGCTTCATGAAAAGGCATGTGACTATCTGTTAATACATGCACAGTGATATTGCATATGATAAGGTCCAGACAAATATGTTAGACCTTTAGGGTGCACTACATGGTGCATCATTGCACAGTCAAATTCTTGGATGCTTGAGTCATGAAGCTGTCCCAAATATATTGAAAGTGAAGAAAGACAGTAAGTGCATGCAACTAGAAGAAAGTTGAATGAAGAAACCATTCTCAAAAGGGTATAGACTGTATGCATTGGAAATTGATAACTACAACTTATCGCCTTATTGGTGGTTACCCCTAGCTCACCTTAATGCAGCCTATCAGAGTTGGTTGCCAATGTCTTGAAAAGGGCTACCTATAAAGGGGCTAATCAGAAAGGCTAAGTGAAGCATAGTAGTGTGCAGCTGTTGGGACATCAACTCTTAAGGAGTAGATCCCATATCGACTAGAGATAAGGCGTAAGTAGTGCTTATAAAGCTTGGGATATCCTCACTGTAAAAGCTGGTTTTTGTGCGGTTCAGTTAGGCCCTAACCCCAAAATCTAAGACAACTTCATGCTAGTTATCTTTTAACTGATATCAATACATGTCAAGTTTTTGTTTGAATTTTCTTTTATTTTTTTGAAACTCTTAAAAGTTTTGATATGTTGATATCTTACATGTCACAAAGAGACAATTAGCATTGATTGTCCAACTATTCATCTTACAGTTGCATTTACCATACAAATTCAGATCATGGCATCCAGAATAACTGGGAAATTGCTTTTACCTCCCTCGTTCACAAATTTTAACCATAAGGTCAGAGAAGCATATAAAATTATAAAAGCATGGTTAGTTTTGGCTCTAGGACAATTGTGTTGTGTCCCCCCATCTTCATGGAATTTGATAGAAACCCTTTAGAAAGAATGGGAATGAGTCTGCAAACGGTTAGGCGGTTAGGCCCATTCAGGGTGGGATATGTTAGTGTACCAACAGCTGTAAACAGTTTAGGAGACTTTTGGTGATTGAGAAAACAGTGTAAGGAGTGGATCCAAACCTCTCCAAATATCTGGAGCAGTGTATTTTTTTCCTTGGGGGCTTCTCCCCAGTTTCATTCAATAAGAAACAGTTCTTTCACACTGTTATGATACCAGTTCTAACAGAATCACACAAACAACAACAGATAAAGAGGATTAGCCTACCGCATTGTTGCAGTAACCCATTACTTTCCACAAGAGAAACAACAAATTCTCACGTGTCAATAGGAGTAGTATTAAGCATATAGAGGAAAACATACTTCTGATCTCTGTTCAGGGGATTACCCCAGGATAACATCAAAACAACAATTCATCATTGAAGGCGGTAAAATGTTAAGACCAACATAAAATATAAGACTGGCATAAGTTACAAACCGCCATAACTACGATTCAAAGTATGGGAAAACCAACGCAAATCACACGTGGCCCAAGGGACCTTGCTTACAGCTCTGACCCCACAAACAACTATAAAAAAGTAGACTTCAGACAAATGTAAACCAACTATGCTCATTTTAAGACACACATCAATACAGTGATACTTCGATTCTATCTGTATTTCCCTATCTCACAATACTCGCTCACAAATCATATATTCTTCGTATCCTTGTGGCGAACTCCATAAAAGATCTGATGCAATTACATTCACCACAACAACAATTACATACAGAGGGGAAACATCGGTACCCCGGACAAGGATTAATCACAAACCTCAAAGGTACGATAGAAAACTCGTAAAACCACACACAGAAAAAAGTATGTGCCTATGCTAGATAACTGCCCAAAACCCAAGTTAAATTACGATCCAGCGAGTAAAATCAAACAGAGTGGAAGCATAAAATCGCAACAGAAACGCAATTCAGAGATCTGATAATAATAAGATGGTAAAAAGTGAGATACACAGCTGACGAAATTCTATAAAAAGGGCAAAACTTGAATATTAATTCGAGAATGGAACAACATATTGAGAAGATAATAATAATAGGCGAATAGATTGAGATGAAAAGACAGAGGGGGAAATGAACCTGGTGGAGAAGATTGGAGAGAAGCTGAAAGAGCTGTGCATCGGGTTTCCCTTCCTCTGCCATGGGATTGGGATTGGGATTTCTCAGTCAGTGAAACCGCTTTCTTTAGTTTGTTGCTGACGCTTTCTGTGATCTCTTCTGATATTTAGCTCCTTAACACAGAACAGGAGAGTGCCCCAATTCCGTATACACGAAAGTATCAAAATCTAACTCAATTATATTCGTATTTTTCGGTGTTTCTTCTCAAATTACACTTAATCCTACATTACTTTTACCTCATTTTATTAAACTCTCAAACTCTCTTTAACTAATATCAATTAAAATATATAAACATTTAAAATTATCTGTTAGAGTAAATTATATTCGTATCTACTGTATTTTTTCTCAAATTATATCTGATACCCCTCCCTTGAATCTGATTTTAAAGGACACATTGAGATTGTTGATGTCACTGACCTTATCAACGCTAATGTCCAATGAACCAAACGCAGCGATGATGGTGATTAAAGCTACGGCCAGGACAAGGAGGTGGTAGAGATAGATATAGCAGTAGTGGCGAAGACTACGATGGTGGTTGCTCCGACGGGAATGAGTGCTTCTAGAGATCGTGTTGGTGGACGAGGAAGACTATAAGGAAGAAGAGATTATGCTATCGTGGGAAAGGGAAGAAGAGAAGGAGGTGGTGGTAGTAAGTGAAGATGGGTTGTTAAAGAAGAGGATGATTTATAAAACCAAAGATATGATTTTGAAGAAGAAGATGAGAGTATTTTACATTTAAATTTTTATTAAAAGTCATGATTTGTCTACTTTCCCTTTAAATTATTAGCCGATGTTTAGGAGGAATGAGGTCGGGGTGCAATGTAAACTAAACAATTAAAGATTTTTTGTAAGTAGCAAAAAAGGAATAATATCGAATGCAATTTGAAAAAACATAAGGGGTAGGAATGCAATTTAATATTTTATTTTTATTTTTTTAGAGTGGATAGGAAAATGTCTAGTTTATCTATGTCTTAATTCAACCAAAGATTTAAATTGAATAATTTGTTTGAACTTCAAGTAAGACATGATAATATTTTTAAAAAGGTTTAAATGGAATTTTGATATTCTATTTTTAAATTCATAATTTTAATATTTTTTTTTTTAAAAAAATAGAGACATTTAGTCCTCTATTTTTATAAAATATGCAATTTTGGTCAATCCCTCAAACTAAAAATGTTGATTGTTAAGAGATTAACATTGATTATGAGGTAGATTAAACAAATTATCTCGTATCACATCAAGTTAATTTCTTACTTGTCAACATTTTTTGAATTTGATAGAAAGAGAAGGACCAAAATTGAAAATTTTACAAAAATGATGGACTTAATGTCTCTATTTTAAAATAAAGAGACTTAAATTGTGAAATTTTAAAAATAAAAATAAAAACTAAACAGCCCTATTTTAAATAAATAAAAAACAAAATTACATATTTTTTAAAATAGAAAGAACAAAATTATAGTTAAATATTTAAATATTTCAAAAATGAGTTAATCTTATTCATTAATATAATATATAATTAAATTGTAAAATTAAATAAATATACAATTATATTTTTTTACATCAAATATACAACTATAATTAATATCACTTATTTGTTTTTAAGTAGTTTAATAAAGTCTCATTCCCCTCGATGTTTCATAAAATAATTTCTTCCGAGGGAGTTTAAGAATCGGCCGAATCCATTATTGAGTTCACATAAACAAAAGACTTTTATGGTTTTAAGCAATCGTTTTACCAAATTATCTCTTTATTTTTGGCAATCACAACATAATACAGAATATGCACTTTCACATAAAGGAACACATTTTTAAGACTTTCTTAGCCAATCAATCTCATATTCTACTAAGCCAGAACTCAATCTCCATAGTAGATAAAATTATACAGGTCTACTTGATTGAATTCCAAGTGACAACAAATACTCTCATGAATTTTAAGTACTAAAATGTACAATGACACAATCATTAGTGTATTTTGTCTCATTTTAAACCAATTAAGATCCGATTAACATCACATTATTTTCTAACACAATGGAAAGCCTATTATGTTTAATACCATAATTTTTGGTACATCTCAAGCATCTCATGTCATGTAAGTTTTGTATTTGGAGCGAACATCACACTTGATACTCAAATCAAGTACTCGAAAGTTGCTAACAATCCACATGCTCCCAAGTATTTCATGTTGCAAAATACAATTTCATTTAAGAACAAAATTTAGAGAACTCATATCTCAAATAGCCCATGTATATATTTTTCTCACATTCCAATCATTTTATTGTCACCATATAAGTCAATAAAATGTCACTTCTAAATCCACACACACATTGATAGATCCCAAATAATTGAAACACATATTTAAATAAATAGAATACACACAAATTTCACTCAGTATCAAAACTTTGTGTAATATACATAAGAGTTATAACCACTATCAATTTTACACTGAATACTTAAATATCAATAAATAATAATAGCAACTAATGTAACAATTAATCAAATGTAACAATTTAATTACAATATTTTGAGTAGTTACTCACCTCAGAACTGCTAGTAGCACAATTAATAGCAATTAAAAGAAAAAACTTTTATACCAATTGAATGTAAACTAATGCACTCCTATCAATTTAGAGAAACTCATATAATTCATGTAACAATGACAATTAAAAAAAAAACTATTGTCGTGTTAATGCAATCAACATCATTCATACCAAAATAATATTCAAGTTTAATTCATAAAAAGATTAGCATGAAAAACCCAAATCATAGAATAAAAAGGTATAATATATTATAAAATAATCTATTGCTTTATACAAATGAGAAATTATTTTAATCACCTAAACATATACTTGATGACATCAATTGAAAAAAACTTGAAACCAATATTTCCAAATCATTGAACAAATATACACAATATCTCATAACATGATGCATATATATATAATATAATATAATATTTCCAAACCATTGAACAAATATACACAACATCTCATAACATGATGCATATATATATAAGAAGAAGAAAAAAACATCAAACACATATCGGTTCAAGAGTGAGTCTCATCTTATTCATGAGAACTGATACTCTCATTGCAATATTAATTTTACTTCTCCCCGAAGACTTTTTAACTCAACACATAAAAAAAACTCTAAAAAACTATGAGTATCCAATATTTCTCCCATGTGATTCATAAAAAAAATCATTCATAATGAGAGAAGTTCTCAAAAACATTTGCTAACATCATTTTGCAAATTATGGCTTACAATTTGTTATTTTTTCTCGGTAGATTTAGATTTCACGCATAAAAAAATAAAAAAAAAGGTTAAAATTGTATGCCTCAATATGACACATATTAAGGCCAAAACTTTAAAAATTAGTCTGATTTAATTTCCACCATTGGGGCTCAATCAACCATTATATCTCCTCCTCATTGTGTGGTATAAGATCCAGGTGTTGTTGAGCTCACACATAATGCAAATAAACGGAAAGTCTCACTGTACGTTATCATGAACAACTTATAAGTCCTTAATGTTGTTGTCTTAGGAGTTCAAATCATCGGTTCCACAAACTATTCACGAACCATAAACCAATCATTCGCGAACATAGTGTACAAATAAATATGGTCATGAACAAATTAAGCCTAAGACATGTGTTGGACACATTGTCCTTAAGGACTTATCCGTATAATGAGTAAGCCCCCCAGGATTCAATGGGCTCTTCTCAAAGAATTGGGGCATCAGAACTGACAAGCAGTAACACAAAGAGTAGATAACTCAGGAACAAATAAAGAGAAATTGGATGATATATACTCCCATTGAAGGATGGAAAACATCCTTTTTATAGTTAGAAAAAGGCATATAATAATAATAATATGTAATAAAGATATTTAACTAAAAATAAGGAGTAATAATTATGTTTAAATAAGGTATTAAAATCAATTTTAAAAAAATTATGACTAATTATTACGGTAAAAAGGAATTACAATAAAGTCATTATATTGGAAAATATTCAAAGTTAAAATAATAAATAGTAACGTTTTGAAATATACAAAATATACAACATAACATATTAAAATGTGATAATTGGCTATTTTGCATACACATTTTGGTGTATAATTGTACAATTATTTAATCTTTTCTATAACTTAGAGCTTTTGCTTGCCCAAATTTCATAGAATCTTGTACTTATATAGGACTAATACGTTCTAATGGTTTAATTAGGTTTGCTTACTAGTTTATATCTTTTTGTGATGGAATTGAGGAAGAAACTATTTTGGTTGATGCAATGTAATAAGGGCTTGCATGATATATCAAGTTATCTCTTTTTTGGACTTTGCTAAAAAAATGTGTGTTGAAAGAACTATATCGTTCGACATGATACTAAAAGAAAACTTAACAAAGAGGAACTTGACCAAAAGCTTAGAAAGAAATTTTAAAAACAAGTTGTTCAAAAAACAGAATCACAACTCTAGACCAATTAAAACATATAGAGAAAGAGGTATATAATACAAGATTTACATTGGTTTGTCTCTACCATTAAGACTACTTCTAGATCTTAGCAATCCACCAAGTTTTCACTATTTTTCACAAAGATACAAGTTTAGTATTACAAGCTACTTCTACCTTTTCCCAAATAGTGTTTACACTAGCCTCTCTAACCTAAAAATCCAAGTATTGTTTTCTACCAAGCCACTTTTGGCTCTACATCAACATATTTCTTTAAGATTTGGTGTACACAAACTATGCTAATAATCTTACAAACGGATACTCACATTCAGCTCATAATGTTTTTCTCTCAAAATTTATAGTGTTTTGGAAGATTTTTACAACTTGAGAAATATTTAGAGAGTTTGAATGCTTGTTGCATATTTACGTTCAAAATTTGTAACTTGAGCACTTCAAATTTTTTGGTATTTATAGACTTGCTAATGAGGTAATCATTGTCTGTAAACAGTCTTATTTATTCATCTATTGATCATCTCATGTTGGAGTATCCATTAAAGCATTTAATGCAACATTAAATGTTTTTCACCAACCAGTCATAAACACAAAGGATCTAAACGTAGCACTCCAAATTTGACTTCAGAGATCAAATCAACTTTTGTTCATAGAAGTACATTATCTTCTGCTTTGGGTGTGTCTTTTATGTAGTTGGTAGCTTATTCTTTGACTATTTTCTTCCTCTTTCTCGTCAACATATCTCATGAAGAATATTTAGACATTCCCTACAAAAAGGATCTAAACACATCGAGCATTAACTTGGTCCTAAATGCTATAGATCTCAACATCAATATGTTACTGTTTGATACGTCAAACGTAGACTCAACGCATCTGATGACATTTCAGATGCAACCTTTTTAAACTTAGTATTTATTTGCATCAAAAACAAATGAGGGGCTTGATTTGTCTTATGACTTAACAATATTAGGAATTAATCTTGGTTTGTTGGTCATCTCATAATCCTTAAGCTTAAAGCAAGTTACTTTGTTAAGTTATCAAGGGATTGAAGCTTAACATTGAAACTTAGGATCTCTTCTTAGGGTTTGGTTGACTTTTCATTATCAATGTCTATATTAATTGAAGTACAAAATATGTTTTTAAATATGTTTTGAAAAAAAGTGATGTTTTGTGAAATCTAATTACAACAATTTCATCTCGTTTGCATAACCTGAACTTTTTCACATTTCTTTGCATTATAAAAATCCAAAAATAGTTTCAAAGCTTGTTTCATTTTTTTGTTTCCTTTATCATAATCAGAATCTCATTTTTATCCATTAATCATTATGTTTTTAAGTCTAGCTAGTAACCAACCACAACCCCAAGTCCAACAAGAGGATTATGTAACTAATGCAGATTATTCATATGAGGTAATAGTATGTCTTTTTGTTAGTTTTAAGTAATAGTTTTTCGCTTTTATGTAGACCCAGTGATAGATTGTTATAAACATTTGAGGGTAGTACCCAAGGGCACAAACAAACATGATATCCTGCAATACACACTGGCAATCGCACTAGATGGCATAATAGTTGGATGCAACTCATAAGGATAGAGGAAGAGGACCACTAGTTGTAGAGGCACTTAACTTTTCTTTACATTTTTTTTTATATTTACATATGCAGTATCTTATGTTTTATGCATGTAGCAGTGATTAGATACACAACAAAAATGTAATTATGTTGTATTTGAAGGTGGTACCCAATGGCACATACGAACATGATATCCTGCAATAGAGATTGACAATCACACATAGGACCACATGTTGTAGAGGCAAATGACTTTTCTTTGCATTTTTTATTTATAATTACATATGTAGTATCTTATGTTCTATGCATGTATCAGGGTTTGGATATACAATGGAAATACAATTTTATGGTGTATCTAAACCCAAATACATAATGAAATCATGATTATATTATATACTTTTAATATTTTAATTTTAATTATTGAATTATGATGTAAGTTAATTTTTTTATTACTGAATTATAAATTGTCTTAATAATGATACATGTTATCTCTTTAAATAGTAATAGAATTATTTATGATTTAAATTACTTTTTTAACTAAAATTTAAATTTGTGACTATACAAAGTATCTTTTTTAATTACAATCAAATTAATTATGATACAAATTAGTATCTTAATCAATTAGATTATTATTAAAAAAGACAATTTATATAATGATTAATTTGATTACTACTATGATGATAACTTCAATAGTAATTTTGTCAAAGAAAAATACTTCAATAGTAATTAATTCAATTTCAACAAAAAAAAAGTAAGTTGTATCATTTTTTTATTTACCTTTAAAAGATATTTTAAAAAATATATTTAAAATTATTCACACAATGAAAATATAATTATGTTGTGTATTACAAAATATAATTCCGTTATGCATTACACAATAAAATTAAATTTTCTTAGCGTATTTTGGGATTGAAAAAAAATACTTAAACAAATTAAAAAATATGATTCCCGTGTAGAAATTGCATATCGTAATCATTTTTTTTCAAAAGAGCATTTTTAAAATATAAAAGTATATCAACCACGTTTGCCATGCTAACTCAATCCACACTCTTATTGAGCTTGTTCTTCTAACAATTATCATAGTAATATTTTTTTAATCACCTTATTTTGCATAAACCTATGTCTCTTTAGCAATTAAAAAATTTGTGCTAATTTATTTTCTAAATACTGTAAAAGTTGTATGGCAAATTCGTGCTATGATAAAATTTTAATAGAAATATTTTATTTTAAAATAGGATAGTTGTAAAGTAGGTTTTTTCTCTCAATATACATAGATTTTTTTCTTATATATGACTATATGAGGCCTTTTTGCTTTATAAAATTTAATAGCAAATAATTTTTGGGGTTTGCTATTGGCCCAAGCCACATTGCTTTTGGTCCCTACCAACATTCTCAAATTCCAAAGATACCTTTTCCCACAATGCACAACAGAAACACAATTTTCTTGCACTAGTAGGGTGCAAAAAAATATTATACAACAGAACCATTTGGAGCATTGTAATTCTAGAATTTTAAAAAATATATTTGAAATGAAATTATATGCAATTTTCATGAAAAAAAATATTAGGAATTATAAATTTTGTAACATCACACATGCTAAAAATAATTTTATAAATTGAATTTCAAAATCAATATTTTTAGAAGTAAATTAAACTATCTAAAAAAAGTAAATTTCAGAAATAATTATCTTTTTTAAGCCTTAATTTATCTTTTTATAACGGCAAAGATCTATTTCTTAAAATCGAAAATCTTATATTATTATTATTAATTTTTTTTGAAAGGCACAAAATCTAATGTTATTGTTGCATACTTTACAAGCGTACAGGTAAACTATAATAAGCCTAACACACCAACATTTGAAAATACAAACCTTGTTCTCTATTCTTTCTGTCAACAATCGTTCCAAAAACATCACGAGTTGAATTTTGAAGATTTCGCTACGTTTCTACCACTCAGGTTTGCTTTCCCGAATGCGAAAATCTATCACTTTTAGGTTTTATGATGGATGATTTGCCAGAATCTATGTTCTATCCGGCTTCATTTATCTCAATGAACTTTTATGTGCTTCCCCGATGCAAATATAGGGAGGGTTTCACGTGTAGGGTTCCTTTCAATTTATTTAGTAGGGTTTTCAGAAGGATCAGGTTTGTTCCTATTCATGAGGATTCTGTAAATATTTCATTCCAAAAAGTGAAAAATTACAAACAATTGGGATTTTTTGGAGATTGGATGCAGTTACTAATTCATGATTTAACATGTACATAATGAAAACTTCATTCTTGATTCTACAAGAATTTTTATGAAAGTCTTTCATTTGCCTTTCTTTGATGGAAGTTTTATTTTCCCAAAATGTATCCTAATGCTTCTTCTGATGATTGATTCAGGCGATACCCTAATTTGGGAGTTTTGGAATAGTCTCTATTGACGTTATGATCAGGGTTAAATTATTGATCCAATTCTGTCATGGGTTTTGACCTTGACGTGCTTGATCTTCCTCGATTGACTTGTTCTGCCATAGTTTTGTTGTCATGTTCATCACTTGCTTCACAATTGTTATTTTGGGAATGTAAAATTTGGGACCCAAATGGTTTTGGGTTTTTGATGAGGAGTTAAGTGTACGACTTGGGGTTTATCATTAAGTTAATGAGTGAAAGCATGAGCGATGGAGAATTTTATTGATAGGATACAGTACCTGATCTGGGATGTCATTGCAATGTAATGTTTATTTTTTTAGAGTATCATGGATACAAAGTTTGCAAGAAGGATTGAGCGCATTGGTGGAACAACATGTGCCTATTGGAGAGCTAGGAGATGTAACATAAATCATTGCAGATTTTTGCAAAGAGAGATACCATCACCACCTACTGCTTGTGGTTATGCCAATACTGCATATAGATATGGAAAAAAGCCTCATACCTCCTCTGAGAATACCCCTAAATATAGTTCAAAGACAGCATTGATTAGCAATAATGGAGATAGAGAAGATGCGACAAGGGTTGCTTAGGCGTCCAAGAAAGGATATGTAAATACCAGATCAACAACAATTGTGTACATGGTGAACAATGCCTATATTTGCATTTATGGTTTCATGGTGATGGGTTTTCCACCGTAACTAAGCTTCAAGAACATAAGAAGGTACTTGACTCTTAAACCACCATTTAGTATTTGAAACATCGAAATTCTATTTAAAATTCTTTCATAATTCATTTTTAGTATAATAATTAAATCAAAATTGATATTTGACTTAATAATCTACTAATGTTTTTATAGTTATTGATTAAGAGTCATAGAGTATTATAATGTAACTATATGCTAGAATAACTTAATGTCAGCCAAAGTGTTTTTGGGAAAACTTTTTCATCCTTAGTTTCCTAGGAAATGCTAGAATTTGTGAGCCTCCGCATCATGTTAATATTTTTGGAGTAGTTAAAATTAAAGCTTTTGACAACAGGTTATCACTGCATTGCACTTCCTGTTGGATTCGACAAACTTTATTTTGGCAGCTCTGATGGGACAGTTCGGATATGGGATTGCCATACTTGTCAATGTGCTAAAGTCATCAATCTTGGTGCTGAGGTTACCTCGTTGATCAGTGAGGGGCCATGGATTTTTGTTGGTATGCAAAATGCTATCAAGGTAAGCTCTTATCTGTCATTGTTTTGTTTTGATGTATGATAATGTCTAATTATAGGAGTAGCATGCAGACTGATTATGTGTCTGTGGATGTTGTGAAGGCTTGGAACATCGAGACCATTACAGAGTTTACTCTTGATGGACCCAAAGGTCGAGTCCATGCCATGACTATTGGCAACGATACACTCTTTGCTGGTGCAGAGGTAACTAACCATGTTATTATCTAATCATATTCTCATGACCTATTTTTTCTGTAGTTGGTTAACTGAATTTTTTTCCTTTCACCATATTAAGAACTTTTACTCTTTTTTCTGTTGGTTATCAATATATGTATTTTAGGATGGTGTCATTTTTGCCTGGAGAGGAAGCTCTGAAGCTAAATCTCCTTTTGAATTGGTTGCATCACTCACTGGTAATACTAAAGCAGTGGTTTGCCTAACTGTTGGATGCAAGATGTTGTACTCTGGGTCCATGGACCAAAGCATAAAGGTATGTGTTGTTGGACAATATAGAGATTCTATTTTCTTTTTTAACATGTGGATCATTTCTGAAAAAAGATATGTAATTTCCTTTGAACTGCCCTATAATCATCTAATGAATGGACTACTTATTTTGTTTTTTCAGGTCTGGGACATGGATACATTACAGTGTACAATGACACTAAATGAGCATACTGACATAGTCACGTCTCTTATTTGTTGGGATCAATATTTGTTGTCAAGTTCATCTGACTGCACAATTAAGGTCTGGGCTTGCAAAAAAGTAGGATCTTTGAAAGTGATATATACGCACACTAAAGAAAATGTACGTTACTTAACCTTCTATTGTTTGGTTCTATTTTTATTTGTAAAAACCAAGCTGATATTTCTTATAATGGTCATGAAGGAGTTGGTCAATCTCCTAAGTAGATAATTTTTTAATTTTTATTACAGGGTGTTGTTTCACTTTTGGAATGCCTGATGAAGAAATCAACCATATATTATTTTCCTCGTGCAGAGACAATGCAATTCATATGTATGAATTGTCATCCTAATTAAACCTAAATTATTCATGTATTTTTTGTTACTTTACCTCCATCATTGTAATATTTTTTGTTGCATCCTCTTACCATATTTGTTTTAAACAGATTTTCAGAGAGAGGACGTTTATTTGCCAAGAAAGATGTGGCATCAATTGAGTTAGGTCTTGGTGGTCTCTTCTTCACTAGAGATGAGACTGGTTTGTTGATAGTGTGGAAATGGTTGGAGGTACCCAAGGTGGCATCCTCTTGACATGTGTTCCCTTTCGACTTTGGAGTTATATTATCCATCTATCTCCTCTTGAAGCAGGTGGTGATAAAAATGAATTTATTTTTCTGCGCAGTAAATGCATTGTAAAACCAATTGTATAGAAATTGACAATTATATAGAAATACCAATGTCATTGTTTTAAATTCTTCCCCAGCAAATGTAATGCTCTCCTTCATTGATTAATATATTTACTATTGGATTGCTCTTTATGCTGTCCTTGCTTTGGCCTTATCAACAATGCATAGTCAGTCTCAATGTCTATCGAAAGTAGCATGATGTACTTCATTTGCAGCTTATTTGTATTTCAACTCATGAAGCTCAAGATATGGGTATGTGTAACGCCCCCTTCATTCTGAGGGTCATTACCAGACATAACCACAGACAATCAAATAAACAATCAGAGTTTGAGCAGTTTGGAAGCACAAAAAAAAATAAGAGTGACATCAACAAATGTCACTATCAGATACACTGTACATATACTATGGTGAATATACATAATCTCTGTTCAGATACAAAACTCTACAGATAACCCCTCAGTGTATCAGAAAACATATCTAAAGGCTAGGTATAAAATATCAGAGCCACATGCTCATATCATCTAGCCTAAAGTATACAAACGGCAGCTATCCCTGCATAGGCCTCTTGCCTTGGGATCTATCTGCTCCTCCTGGTGAATCACCTGCATCATAAGTCCCACAACGGGGTGAGATATAAAATCTCAGTAAACTCAGG
>PYAF01000543.1:1115076-1141843 GCA_007407185.1 Glycine tomentella | reverse complement strand
AATCAAATTATTATTTTCTAATAAATATATAAACTAAATATTATTATGTTGGTTATCGTAACAATTGAATTAAATAAAAAGAGTTTAAAAATTTCAAATCTTGATTAAATTTAAATAATAAAACTACTCATATTTTTTTTAAATGTCATAATTTCATTTTACTGTTATTTATCCATCATTGTATGTGATGAAAAACATAAAACAAATAATATATTTAATAAAAATAAATATTAGTGATTTGTTGATATGTAACTATGATAATTAATTTTGTAAAATTATTTTTTCTCTGTAATGATTCATTCATGATGACCTAAAGAATAATTATTTTCCGTAAATGATAATTATATTTTCTTTCATAAAAAAAGAAATTAAAACTAATTTACATTATGATATAGTCAGTAAGTAATTTAAAACTTTCTTATAACAAAAATTATTTTTACAAATTAAATTTGATTTTTATCTCTATCACAACTCAAAATATCTTTATTTATGTTATTATTAATAAAGTAATTTAAATTAATTAACTTTAATTGTCTTATAACAAAGAATCAAATTATTATTTTTTAATAAATATATTAACTAAATGTTATTATACTAGTTATCGTAACAATTAAATTAAATAAAAAGGAGGAAAGAGATTTGGTGAAGAGAAATAATATCTCCGATGTTGGAGGAAGAGAAAGACAAAATTTCAAATTTCAAAATTTGAAATTTTGAAAGAAGGTAATGAATTTTTATTGTGGAGGGAGACGGAGAGAAGCGGAGTGTGAAGCTGAGGAAGATTTTTTTTTTTTTTTGAAATAAGCTGAAGAAGAAGGAGAAAGAGACACGTCAGAAAAATGGCCTGAGGTTGAAGGAGAGTGTGACACGTGACTAGATGATGTTCTTTCATTATAAGTAATAGATAACTAGCATAATATCCGCATCTTTGTGTGAGTGACTCGGCTACTTTTGGAAGTTTTATAGGCAGGTAATATATGTTCAATTTGTCATTGTTGTTAAGGAATCAATGTTAATTGATGTGGTGAATTTTGTTAACAAAAGTCTAAATATTTTTTTAAGGTCATTAAGAACATAACAATGCGAATTTGTATATAAAAAACATGATACCATATAAAATAGAAATTATCATAAGTGGAGTTGAAATTTAGTATATTACAAGCAACAACAAAAAGATAGACAAAATAAAATATTTTGTTTTAATAATATAATGTTATATGAAAAATTAATCTAATAAAAACAAGTGAATGAATCAAATTATTTTTTAATTTAAACAAAATTTAAACCAAAATATAAAATAATTAAAAGACTAAAAGTATTTTAATCTTATCTAAATATGTAATTATTTAAAATCCAAAAATGTATAAGCGATGATTGTGAATAAGCATAATAATGGCCTGACGTGAGGACAACTATGTGGTTTCTCGTCCTCCTCCGTATCCCATTTTGAGTAAATATATTTTGAGAAAATATAATTAATTGTTTAAACTTTTCAAAAATAAAAAAAGTAGGAGTATTCAAACAAAGAAATTATATTTGATTATAGTTTCACTATTATTTCTTATTTTATTAAAAATATTTATAAAATGGTATGAGAAATTGATATCTATTTTTTTTTAAAAGGACTTAACTTATGTTAAATTTAAATATTTTTTGCAGTAAAAAATTAAATAGTTTTGTAATTTTTAAATGTGAAAAAATAAAAGCATTCAAATATTTTATAATTATAATCTAAAAAATATTATAATATTATTCAGGAATAAAATCAATATTATTCAAGAAACATATTTATTCATGAAATTATTTAAAATTATTTTATACAATTCATAAGTAAAAATAATTTTATAGGATTTCAAAGTACATAAATATATTATTAATTACTCATAGAGAAAAAAATTATTATCCACAATCATCTTGAGTAGGATTACCTTCCATGAATGATATTAGTGGTTTCTATCATTAAAAAATAATAAAATTATTTTAATTTGTAATATCATTGAGTCGTTGACTTATACTTGTGTGAAATAGTTGAAGAGAGAACTTAGTCGTCTATAATGGTCTTGAGAATTGTCTCCCGTGAATCATATTTCTGATTTCTATCATAAAATTAAAATGAATTTAAATTATGATATTATTGGCAAAATAATTTAAAATTATTTTTATAATAAAAATATATTTAATAAATTATTTTTAAATATAGAGTCAAATTTATATTGATCAATAAAAAAATATTTATGAAATTATAATTAATTTTAATAAGTAATAAGTAATTATATAAATTTATCATTCAATTTATATAATAATAACCTATTTTTATAAATTATTGAGCATATTATTATATTAAATTAATAATAATGATAATAATAAAATGATAAATAGAAAAGAGGAAAAGAGATTAAAAAAAATTAAAAAGAAGAGAGCGAAAAGGTAGAAAGAAAGAGAAGTTTTGGAGGGGGAAAAAAGAAGAAGATGTTGACATGTGACTAACCAAAAGCTTCTTTTTTTATTATAAGTAATAGATAAATAATAGATAATTAATAATAATAGATTCAAAGCCAACTTAAGAATAGAGGCTTTCTTGATGGTTGTTACAAATATAATTCCAAGACCCCCTTGGGATTTAAGGCAGCAAACCTTGTACCACTACCTTGTGTTGATTTTCCTTTTAATGATGTCGCCAAACTAAATGAAATTCCAAGATATTGGCCACACATAAATGTGGAAGCTATACATCAACATACCATGAATCACTGAGTTGATTAAATACACCTTTTCCATGTTTTCCATGGTGGACAACATAGTTCCTTTCAAAGAGGCCAATTTAACCTTGATTTTATCAGCAATAGATTAAAGATAAAATTTCTTGGGCTCTCCTTTTAAAACGGGGACGTCAAATAAAGGAAGGGGATTTGGCTAATGACTCTATACTAGAGATAAAATCTACTAGTAGTATAATAGAAATAGAAATATTAGAGATAAAATTTCTTGTGTCCTATGTTGTGTGCAACAGAGAGAAGAAACATAATTAGAGTTTATGGAGAAGAAGTGTTTGGTATCAACTTCTTTGTATTTTTTGTTCTCTCTACCTGTCTAGTTAGATACCCATTGAGGTTTTTCTAGTGTTGTTATCCATCCTGTTGGTGAATAGTATTTTTCTGTTGATCCATGGTGGTTTCGGGAGGACTTGTGGTGTACCCATTAATTATTATTAGTGGAAGATTTTACTGGATTAGGTCCTGTGGGTTTTTACCTCACATTGAGGTTTTCCCACATTAAATTTTGGTGCCTATTGGTTTGCTATTTATATTTTGTGCATCACATTATTTGTCTGAAATTATTGTCAGTTGCTTGAGATATTTCCGGAGCCTATTGTTATCTATATAGAGGACAAAGAGATCCGATGGAGATTGGAAGAAATCAAACAGGAAGACTATTGGCTTGACCAGGCAATGAATAGACCAGTCTGTTTATCATCATGTATCTAGTGAGACTCTTGCTTACAACTTGGGGAAGAAATTGAGCAAGTTGTTTGAGTCCAAAAATGCACTAAACAAGGCATTCATGATTAGGAAGTTGGTGAACTTCAAATACAAGGATGGTTCCTTGGTGGCAGAACACTTGAGTAGCTTTCAAAGTATGGTGATCATCAGTTGAATACTATGGAGATTGTGTTAGACAATGAGCTACTTGCATTGTTTTTGCTTAGCTCGTTACCAGACATTTGGTAGACATTGGTGGTATCTCTGAGTAACTCTGCTCCTAATGGGAAATTGACTTTCGATATTGTCAAAGAAAGTCTATCGAATGAAGAAACTAGGAGAAAGGAAAGTACTTCGGCCAGCTCTTCAACTCAAAATGAAGCTTAGTTATGGAGTCAAGGGGGTGAAGCCAACACACAAATTCTCAGAGATCTGATGACCGTAGCAAGTCAAAAGGAAGATCAAAGACAAGAAAAAGACATCATGTGTTTCCATTGCAATAAACCTGGACACTCAAAGAGGTTAATGCTATATTAAATATTAACTAGCATCCAACGCGCTAAAAAGAAGAGCGTTCGTTCATGATATTAACTAGAGTTATACATTGCGTATTATTATCACTCGCGTCCAGTTAGTACGAGATTCGTACATTATCATAAAGCGATCAACATAATTCAAAAAAACTATAATAGCCGAAAAAAGGAAGTACATGAATTCTCTTTCATAAATTCTTATCTTGTCTCTCTTTATTTGAATTGCTAACATTTGAATTTAAGAAAATGATAAAATAGAAGAGAATAAAAAGGTGTACAAGAATATTCTTATTGGGTCATTTTCATAGTGTACAAGAAGCACATGCAAGTGTATGTACTTCTCACATATTCACTTATTCATGTACTTATTCACTTACATAAATTATTTTATGATAAGTTTAAGTGACGTCTATCCATGTACTTGATTTATGTTAGCCAAAAAGGAAATTGCACGAACTCATCTTTAGTAAATTCATTTTGTCTCTTTTATTTTGAATTTCAAGTAAGAAAAGACAGAATAGAAGGGAATAGAAGAATTCTGAAAGAATATTCTTCCAAGTCATTAACATTGTAAAGGAAGGAGAATCATATGTTCCTGACTACACTAATTTATAAAATTCTAGGTTTAAAAATTTGGGCGATGATGAACATGAAAAAAAAAAAACATCAATCATGTTTTTATCATCTTTCATTTTCTGAGCATAAGTTTCATAGTTGAATCCAACTATATTTTTCGCACTAAAAGAAGATTCCATTTTGTCCATGTCAAGTTCTTCTTCCATCGCCATGCGACTCCTTGGTTTGTCATGAGGATAAACAAATATCACCTTTTTTTCTTCTAAGTCTTGGTTCTAGAAATGGTTTCACCATATGGTACCATGAAAAGCAGGCTTGTAAGTTGTAAAACAGACAAAGCAAATATAACAACAATGAATTTAAGAGATGTCCATGAAGAAATATCAATAGAAAAGGAAAGGAACAATGAGATTTTGGCTTGTTTTCTACTTACAAGTCACAAGACTCATTTGATTTGTCCTATCGCAGATTTGGAACTAGTCTCGATCATGACTGAAAGTATGAGAAATGTTTTTGGCTCGACTTTAAAATGTGGTTACTGTTCAAAAGACTCATTATTTCTATTTAGTAAAAAAAATATAGCAATATTTGTTTCTTTCTCAATTATAAGCCTAACTATTTCCCTCCAGTTGTTCCAATTCCCTCTGTTGCTTTATCAAGGAACTTTTTTATTGACGTTTATTCTAATACGCTTAGTTCAATTTACTATTATTTTATCATTCAAATCAGTTCAATGCTACAATAAGCAGGTAGAAATGACATACAAAAAAATGGAAGAGAAAATTTAATCTGTTTTTTCTATACTTCATGAACTAAAAAAAAAACACATAAATGATTATATAGTAACATGGAACGAGGAATCACAGATAAAATAATAAGTAAAATGTGTATATTAATTTTAGTAAAATGCTAGTGACACTCTATTTAATACTTTCTTTCTAAGGCTCTTTTAATGAATATAGAGAATCTGATAAAAAGTATAAAAGAGAGTGTAACATTACTCTTAATTTTAATACATCATTGGATTCAAATTTAAAGGCATTTATATGTCTAAACGACTATTTTATCTTTAGAATGTCTCTAAAGTCCAACTCATTAAACACAAGTAAACTACCACTTGAATCAACATGTATTGCTTGCATTGTTTTCACCTACTTCAACCAATGTTTGTCGATGCACGGAAGGAATATTTGTGAGTTTGATTTTCTTTTGAATATTTTTTTATAAAGACTAATTCAAAATAAGCAAAAATATAGAGGAACTGAAAAGAAAAAATAAAAAATATATATATTAGAAAGACTAAAACAAAATAACAATTACCAAAACAAAAAAAAAATATTGTAGAGACCAAAAGCCAATAAATACTTTTTAGGGACTATATCCTATGTATTTTTAAAATAATGATATTGTCGTATTGGATAAGTATATACACGTAGTACATGTGCATCATAGGGTAAAGCCGTCCTCCGAGTTACCATTCCAAAATTTGAATCCTTGACATTGAAAATTCGTTGAAGTCAGATTATTTCTATTGTGACCAACCACTTTGACCTTTTAGATGAAGGTTGTCTGAATGCTAACTAGATATGTAGAAGAAGAAAAATAGGGAAACAGGTAAAAGGGATTGTCTTTCTGGTTCTTAATATATATATAAAAAAAAAAAAAAAGAGAGAGTAAATAATACGTGCAGCCACAAACACTCTTCTTGCAGAAGTGTGACACCATAGTGTTGATGATGATAATCTCAACAAAAGCTCATTTAAAGGAGGAGAAAGACATACAGCCCTGCGCGTTACAAAATACAAATAATGGACAAAACATACTGTAGTTGTTGTGAACATCCTCATAACTGTAATAAACACTGGAAAAACTCTATAGTGTATACAAATTGCTCAAAATGGTTGTTTGCACTTTGTACACAAACTAGAACAGCCCACTTGTGCTTTGCACTGTCTGCACAAATAAAAAACAACCCAATTTTAATGAAAATAAAAAATGCCAAGTGAAAAAATAATGAGTGAAGGGCAGGAAAATGTGGAACATCTGAGAAATTATTACATGGTTTCAGAACATCATGTGTTCAGATCCATGTAAAGCTTCACGCAAAATTGAGATTTTTAATTTACAATAAAGAATTAATAACACCAAATTGAGTGTCACATGGAGATTGATTGGAATTATGATGATCCTAAGCCATGTAATTATATAACTATAATTTGATAGCATATTTTGTTTCACACCAAGAAACAGAAAATGTGGTGTAACAGATACTTTGTAGTATACATAATAGTAACCTTCTGTCAACATGATAATTCCCTTTTCATAAAGGACCATCATGTAAACCATCTCCTCCTAGACTCATTTGAAACTGATCTTAAAACATCAGTTCTACTCAAAGATGAAGAGTAAGATGAAATAATCTGCACACTATTATCGGTTGTCTGGATATTGGAGTCTGTAACAGTACAAATGCCATCATTCCTACTTGAAGAAGATACAGAAGATGAGGCTGCAAAAGTAGTAGCAGCAACACCTGGAGTATGACTCTGATGGGTTTGTGGCAGCAATGCTAAATGGTGAATCTTTATTGACATAGTGACGATTGAGATGCCAGATGCTTCACTAGGGACTATGGCCTCAAATAAATTTTCTGTAAAATCTTAGAATTAAATACCAACGGAAGGGATGAAAATAAAGTAGCTCCTTGCACTAACAACCTAGACAATTAATGGGAAGGACTATGCTGATTAAATTCTGTCTCCCAGTGAGAATGAGTGGCCAAAATATTAATTCTATCAATTTCACTGTAGGAGATTTCTAACTAAACTCAGTCACTTAATCCAACAAAGAAGTTACCAAACCGCAGCATGTCCTAGATTGTAGAAGAAACTCTTCAGTATCTGAACCGCTGCCTAATACTCTCAATTCTATGTGGACAAGGTCGAGCAGGAACTGTCGAACCAGTTTCATTCGAGTCAAACTTGCCAGTGTTATCAACACTTGCATTGCCATAAATTGGGATAATTCCTTCTTCAGTGACATCTCCTTTACAAACCGGACATTCCCTCACATTTGAATAAGCATATGACAACTTATGAAAGCATGGCCAGCAAAACAAGTGACCACAAGAAGTCAAAACCGGATCTCTTGCCCTGACCAAGCATATATTACAATGAAACAAATTTGTTGCATCACCCTGATTGGTTTCCACACCCAATGCTTTAGCAACCAAATAGCTAGCCTTCCTTTTACCTATTCTCCCACTTCCCATCATCTCGCCTCCAACATCAACACCACCAAACTCTTGCTGCTCCCTGTCTTCTTCAGCTTGAAGGTCAGCTACTGTTACCGATTCTCCTGCATAGTTAGTTATCCTAATTGGAGCGTGACTCGGTCGCCGCCTCTGACGCTGCCTAGCCCTGAAAACTACTGCTTCTAGGCATCTAATACGCTCTTCTATTTGGCCCAAATGCTCCATCACAAACTTCAATTCTATGCACAGGTTTGTCCCATCAACAACTCATTTCAAATGTATCCATGCCTTGACACAAATAAAACCAGATCAACGTTTCATACATCATACAACAAATGAATGATTACCAAAACATAAACAAGATCACCACCAGACACATTGCAGAGGGCACAATGGGATTGAGGGTCACCATTCACTCACATTTACTTGAGCGAATCAAACATTTCATACCCAAAATCTGTACTGCAACAAATATTATTGATGTTCTTTTAGTTTACAATGGTAATTTTAGAAAGCGTGATGATCAATGTAGATTCATTTTCTCCTTTATCTCATTTTCTTTGTATCTCTATTTTTATTTTTCATCACATTACATCTTTTATCACATCTATCACTTTTCTATTTCTCTCTTCCTTCCATTCATATACCCTAAAACGGGCGTCTGTTCTTCTTTTCCCTTTTGGAACAAAACCCGGAAATTCAGGCATCCAAGGAAAAAACAGAAAAACAAGATGCAGAGAAAACATAATTGATGAAAAACCCATTAAAGTAAAACACAAAAAAAAAAAAAAATAGAAGATGGGAAAAAAAAACTTGATTCGAGAAAAGAGCAGAGGAACTACCTAAATATTGTTGATAAAATGTTATTCTGGGGCAATGACCAATAGGGGTGCTTGTTCTTATTTTGATCTCGAGAGAGAGAGAGAAAATTGGGGAGAGATTATCAGGTAATGAATGGGGCTTTGAACTCAAACAGTGTGTTACTTGAAAGCAAAAAAGGTTATGTTCTTTGCAGCGCAACACAACGACATGTTTTAATATAAATTAGAATTATTTTTGAGAATTTTTTTATTAAAAATATAATATTTTTTTAGTAGAAAAATTTTTTATTTTTAATTTTATATCCAAATAGACTCTATGAACATGTTGAAAAATGTATTGAAAAATTACGTTCAAGAAAATTAGGACTCTCAATTTTAGTTTTGTGTTCATTTTATTTTATTTGTTGGATATCCATTTGAACCTGAACAAATTTAAATGCAGACAAAAAGTATTTCTAACAGCAAATCAAAGTATCAAGCGTACACTAAAATAAATAAATTTGTGTATTTAGGAAAGATTCAGATTAAAATTTACTCATCTCAATCTGATTTAATGTCATATGTTCTGTTAAAAAGTATAACTTTTTGAATGATACTTATCATCCTTACTTTTTAAGATTAATCTTCGTCTAAAAAGTAACAGATAAAAGAATATATTTTGCTTAAAATTATTTATTATTTTTCTTTGTAATTAATTTATATTTAAAACATTTTCTCACTCTTCTATTATGCAATATTTCTCAATTTTTTCAACTTGAATTTCTCTCATTTTCAACACTCATTTTACAAATCACATTAATATATTTTTGCAACAATTTATCGTGCTTTCTCTCTCCAAAAGTTAATTTTTTACCGTATCTTTTAATAACTTCCTTAGCACACCTCTTCGACAAAACCATACTTTTTTCCATAATTGTAAACCTTATAAATATATCTAATCTATAAAATGATACAAAAGAGAGTTAACGATTAATTTTTTTTATAGATTTCATCATTTGGTTATTAACTTCTCCGATACTCTTTTAAGATTCTTTCTATTTTTAGAAAATTTTCAAATTTCAAAAGTATTAATTAATTTTTTTTCACCATAGTATTAATGTATAATATTTATCACGTGCAATTTTTTCTTTCAATTATATTTTTCTTTCATAAGACTAAAACTCAAGATTTTGCCTCATCATTCAGGTTTTTTATTTTTTTGGAAGACAAAAGCTAAGTATTATATATATGCATATATATAGAACGTATACATCTTTGTTTTTTAAGTGTAAGTGTATTAACAAACTATATCATTGATGTATTTTAAAATATTCTTTAGTTATAATTTGTTAATATACTTATTAAAAAATAAAAGTGTGTACGTTAGCAAATCCCACAAACATTTGCTAACATACACCTTATTTTTTTAGTATAAGTACTTTAATAAATTAAACCATTATATATTTTAAAATATTCTCTAATTATAGCTTGTTAACACATTCATACTATAAAAAAAAAAATATGAATATCTATATTAGCAAAAACCCTATATATAAATTGGTAGTTCAACACAAGATGTGCAAGCGACTACCTAATGTCAATACAAACGTATAAAGTCACCAACCAAAGTGGCTACTGGCTATACCTACGACCCTAAGAGTATCATGTGGTTAAGATATATTAATAAGTGAAAATTTCATTATAAATTTATCCTAACAAACCTATGCATAACAAAATAAATGTGATTCCACCAACCACATCCCCACAAAATTACAATTTATGAAAACCCTCCCCTGCAGCCCAAACCACTCAAACCAAATTAATGTGCTTCCACTCAAAAACCTTCAACCAACAAATGCCTACCCATTACATGTTCTAGATGGTTGGATACATTGTTGATATTTGTAGTACAATCCCACGTAGCTTCAGAGTTTGAATCCAATTCCAAATCAAACGAGATGTCTCATTATAATTCAACCCCCCTAATTCACTGTCTTTCTAGCAAGCAAGCCCTAGTTTGACTACTCCACTGTACAAAAGAATATTTAAAGTGTTTTCCATAATTTTTTTTGCCAAGCCCAAGAATAGAATAGAACTTCTTGTAGAATGGAGTCAAAATCAAACATTTTCTACTTAAAAATAACACTACAAGAAAATAGGTGAATAGTGGCTGACAAATCAGTCACTATTATAGACAAATCAGTCACTATATGGATCAGCGACTGATTCAATGACTAACAATCCTTCTATTCCAAAGTGTCCATGTTGTAGCGCACCAGATCGTGAGCCATAAATCTTTCTGCCAAACATTATAAGCCCCCATGATGGTATTGTCGGAAGTGATCAAAAGGGCTCTTACGTAGTACAATATCAACACCAGTTCATTTGTAACACTAATACCAAATAGGTATAACTCTCGAACACCAAAAAATAACTTGAGTCAAAGTTTCTTCATGCACATGGCACCACGAACACAAAGAATCCAAAATAGCATGTTGAATCAACTTCTTTTTCAAATTATACTTTGCTGGTAGCCTACCCAATGAATAGAACAGTTAACTTGCATTATTTTCAAACGCATTTTGTTGACAAGTTTCTGTCTAATTGTGACAGGATATTAGAAAGAAGGCTCAGGCCATCCAGAAACTAAACATTGTCCCTCATGTTTTGTCTTGTGGGGGTTATGATTTATTAGAAGAAAATTTAATGGAGGAAAAATAAAAGAAATGATTGGAGGAAGCAGTTCAATCTGGGAGCACGAAAACAATTGTTCATCCTCAATCTCCCGTTAGAAGACACGTGAAGTGGAAGATGACTCGCACCAAAAAATCAAGAGAGATGACATCTGAGGCGGCACGCGAAATTGTAGAAAGAATTGTAAGTTAATTTTTTGTTTCAACGATCATTCATTATAATAACAACAACAAATTCGTAAACTCATGTAGTATTTTGTTGATTGCAGAAAACCCTGGAAGAGTAGTCTACACAGGGGAGCTTTGTCACCCATGAACGTTAGGATTTACTGACTGCTGCCATTGGGCGACCAGAGCATTCTAGCCGTGTCCGTGCTGCTGGAGTCGGTGTGACGATCTAACAATACTTTGGACCGACTTTAGCAAGCTCTCGCACATCTACATCGATCAGTCCATTAGAGTTGGATCAACTGAAACCAAATATCAGGGACGAGCTGGAGCAGTCGATCACTGAAAAAGTGACTCGACAACTAATGTTGTCCTTCAGCTAAATGGAGTCCCAAATGCAATCACAGGGTTGGTCCTTCGATCACTGAGGTTGAGGTTGGTCCTTCTGTTGCAAGGGTAAGCACAAAGGGAATTTATGACGATCCCTCGTGGCAGGACCCAAACACGGGTGCATCAGACAAGCGTGGTTGTATGTTGATGACAATCTCCCCATCTATTTTCCCTTGGAAGAGTTTATGAGGGGTTGACAATCGTGCACAGCGTCCCTTTGACTAATGATTAGGTGAAGGTGGGAGTTGAGGAAGTTCAAGATGTTGATGCTTGTGTCCCTATACCCACTGAAGAGGTTCAGTTAGTGGGACATGCCCTTAACACTTTCCTTGCTTGGCTGACACATCTTTTACATGCTTTTGCAGAACAGCCTCAAGTCCAGGTCACAATAACTATCCATTAGAATTATGGCTTGGCAGAGTGAGCTCATTCGCTATTAAAAAAGGTTTTGTTACAAATAAAGTGTTGACTGTCATTGACTTGTGTTTATTAATTGTGTAGGATAAACAGAGACCTAAGGGATCGACGAAATCTGTACATAAGTCGAAACCTAATGATGATCCCCTATACTAGATGACATTGACAATCCCGCAGCTTTTCGTCAAGCCTATCCAGGTGTCGTGAGATACAATTGTGTTTGGGGTGTATAATGAGAACATCCCCTTGTACATAAAGCATGAAGATCTTTCTGAAATAATACACGGTAGTCAATGTCTCAACATCTTTGTTTTACAAATGTGGATTCTGTAAGTCACTTTACATTACAGTCCATTACATAACTAATTGTTTTAAATTAATGCATAATTTACTTTATTTTAACAATAGGCATATGAATGACTTAAGTCTGCAATCAGATAATGCCTCTGTGTATGGATTTCTTGAGCCACAGTCCATACAGAGATCTAGGCAATCACAATTTGAATCTGAAGATTATATTAAGAAATGGATGCAGAATTCACAGAAACATGTCTACCTAGGAGCCTACTTGAATGGGTAAGTAAAACTATACAAATCAATTTAAATAATGTATGCATTATAATAACTTAATGTTCTTCAATGCAGTACACATTGACAACTGGTTGTTATATGTCCTAAGGAAAATGTTAACGTCTGATTTTGTTCCTTGCATAATAAGCTCGATAACTACTCGAAAGAAATTATTAACAGGTCAGTTGTGATTTGTAGGACATTTACTTTATTATTTGTAAGACATCAATATTTTAATTGTACAATATGCATGTATGTTTCTCTTAGCCAGTGCTTTAAAGGGACTCAACGATATTCAAGGAAGTAAATTCAAGACTATTGCTAAATGAATTCCAGTTAAAGTAAGTCATTTAAATAATGACTGATGTCTTAAAAATTGCATTTATTAATGTGTATACTGATTTTCTATTAACTTTGAATATCTTATTGAATTTAGTGTAATAAGCAAAGATGAAACACTGAGTGGGGTTATAGTAAATGATTTTATGTATTGACATTATTGTTTTCTTTGACTATTACTTATAATTCATAGTAATTATTCAATAATAATATAAAAATTTGTACTTGAAATTGTTTGTTTTTTAATTTGCATGTTTGGATAATATTAAAAAAATAAACAATATATTAAAAAATTAAAAAATTAACATCGATTTTTCTAAAAATCGATGTTGTGCTGCAAAATCAACATCAATTTTTCTAAAAACTGATGTTGTGCTACATAAATCAAAATCGATGTTGATATGCATAATTAACATCAATTTTAGTAAAATCGATGTTGTAAAGTGTACTACACATTGATCTTAGTAAAAATCGATGTTGATTTTACATATTTTACATATTTTTGTTTATTTCTTATTATGCGACATCGAAAATCGATGTTATGTAGTGTATGTTAATATCATTTTTTGAAAATCGATGTTACATTAATATTTTTAACATGGGTGATTTCAACATTGGTTAAAAATCGATGTTGAAAGTCAAAATATTCAATGTTAAAAACCTATTTTCTAATAATACAGTTAATGGTAATTATAATTAACTCATTTTCTTTATACTGTGATTATGCTAGATTAATGCTCTGGAGGTGGTACTGAAATTGTAGTTTTACACGGCTCTTCTATTGTTTCTTCTTTTAAATACATGTAAGTTATGGTACTGGTAAATGGTAATTTAGTTCCTTTTCTTTATACTGTGATAGATGCTAGATTAATGCTCTGGTGGTACTGAAATTGTAGTTTTACACGGCTCTCATTCCTCCACAGGGACTGAATCCATTCACTTTGTACAAAAGAAAAGGTCTGATATATAGTTGCCTCGAACTTGCATAAGATATGTTTCTGCAAATAGACAATGGAATTTTGATTAATATCATTTAAAATGAAAAATCAGAATAATGATATATATCGCTTTGGATTCATGCATGGTACTCACACAAGTCCATTTGGCATTGAGCATCGAGTGACACAAGACTGGTTGTGGCTACTTGCAGCCTCCGGAAACTTCCAAGTTACCTTTAAAGCATCTTACCCAAACATTCACTTTAGTATTTAGAAGTACATAAAAAGAAAAAAGTGACTCCTAGTGATATATTTATCTTTTTTATTAAATTCTTAAAGTATATTTATTTTTAAATGTTATTTTTATAATTTTTTTATGTTAAAATATCATTTTGGCTTATTATGTTTTCACATGTTTCTGTTTTGATAATTTATATTTTAAAAATCTCATATTAATTCGAATGGATCTAAAATATTCATTTCTTTTTATTAAATGATGATGTAATATTAATTTTATTATTAATTTTAGTACTTTTCTGATGGTTCATTTTTGGAAATTATTTGTCTAAAACATTTAATTGGATATGGGGTATAACAATTTTTAATGATTTTTTAATTTTCATAAATTTTCAATACGTGTTAAATGTTTTAAGTATAAAAGATATAAAGTTGATTAGATGATTAAAAAAAAAGTGAAACGGAACAGATTTAATTTTTGTGTTAATAAAAATTAATAAATTAATAATTAATATTTATTAATAAAAAATGTTTTAAACAAATAATTTTTGATAGTTTTGAATCCATTAACAAACATACAAATCAAAATAAAACTTTTAAAAAAAGAAAAGAAACAAAATAAAAAGATTGTGAAAACTTACGAAATGATACTCAAATCTATTACTTATAACACTTTCCATATATATTTTTTTAAAAGAGGGGAATCTTTCTATATCTATCACAATTCATTTATGTTATCTTATATTGCTCTCCTTATCTTCTCGTAACCTTCTCTCTTCTTATTAGAGATTATTATAAAAGGAACACTATCACTTTTATTTTCTTTTTCTTGAATATCATTTCATGATGTGAACACCGAGATATTTTTCCTTACACGTAGATTTTGATATTAAAATTAAAGTAGATACATGAATAAGCGTGTCGGTCACAAAATATTAATTAAATTATCAAAATTAAATTAAATAATCTCTATCAATGTTAATCATTTACTTTTATATAAATTAATATTCAATCAAATAATCTGCACTATTTGTTATCTCATTGATTTAATACTTTCATCCTCAGAAGTCAGAACAAACGTACCCCACACCGCGAATGTAAATAACCTACGGAAATCGAACCTTATGATTGTAATTGCAGCTGTCTCTTCAGCCACAAAATCATAACCCTTGATTTTTAATTTTGATATATTTTTGTAATCACTTTACTATTTTGACTCTATACGTAAAAGGTTTTTAGTTTCTGAACAAGCAAATTTAATGTTTTCGGTCCTACATTTAAAATTGTTATCAAAATATTGAAAAAGCAATATGTACAAGTAAACTCTTACAGGTTACTACAATCCATGAATTTTTCACTAACCCCAAAAAAAATCTTAACTATTTTAAACTCTTGTTTCGTTCATGATTTTACAAAAGTTATTTAATTAATGTCACTGAGAAAATAAGGTAAAAAAATGAAAATCATTTTTTTAATTAAAGAAAAGTTTGAATCTTTTAAAAAATAAAAAAGTAAGTAATTAGTATTAATTAACAATTACACAAATAATTTTGATTTTTCACTTCAGAAGGGTGAAATTCAACATCGAATGTGTTTATTTAAAATACTTAAAATTAAAGGGGAAAAAAAAAACTTGATCAATCATATGGAGTGATGTACATATAGTGGTGCCATCGATAATTCAGATTAGATCCCATGCTGCTTGCTGAGAGGGAAGCTATTTCAACATAATGAAACCTTGAAAAACCAAATGGATCCCACATAATGAACCATGGAAAGCACAACCACAAAATCCATATGGTACAGTTCCTGACACTATTGGTACTCCCCTTGTGCCGTGTGGCAAGAATGCAGACAATTAGTTTTACATGTTTTGAAAAATCAAATAACAAGAATTAGGCACCACAATCATTCTCCTTTTGGCAAAAAGAAAAACAAAAAACCTAAGCATTCCCCCTATTGCAAACCACAACCCCCCATCAAACATCAAAAACATAATTTATGAGTAAGTTGGCAAAAAAAAAAAACTACCAAAACAAACAAATTCTCTAATCTACACTATCAATTTCTTATTCAACTAAGTTTCAAAGTCCCAACTCCTAACTAAACAAACAAGGCAAAACCCAAGTTTGTTCATGATAGAGTGAAGTTACAAAAGAGTATTTACATTAATTATTTAAACCGAGAATCAAACTAACACTACATTATCATGTTTGTACATTCTTTTATTTACCTACCAATGTATAAAAAAAAAAAAAAAAAAAAAAAAAAAAAAAAAAAAAAAACCTTATTATCCTGACTAAAGATCATCATGATTACTATTATGGTCATCACCATTATAACCACCAATATTAGTACTATTTATATCGCTCTTTACCAAGCAAACATCTCCGGCGGCGAGGAAATTTTCCGCCCCGCCCTCACCACCGTGACTCGTCGTTCCGTCGGTCTCCAAGAAGTGAACCCTCCTTCTCATGTCATCCAATTGCCTTTCCATGAACAAAAGTCTCTCTTTCAGCGTCAAATTCTGTTCTTCAAGGTGCGCAATATGGGTGTCCTGTTCAGAAACCCTTTTATCCAAGTTTTTATGTTCTTCACCGGAATTAGGGTACACCATCTCGAACCTGCCGGCGCCGGAATCCTCGCCGGAATCGCATTTTCCGGGCCGGAGCCGGATAAGGCCCTTCATGGAGCCGTAGCCGTTGAAGCCCCACTGCTCCATTGCCGACTTCTCGTCGAACGTCGCCTGAGACAGAGACGCCGCCGTCAAAATCGCCGGAGAAAGTATCGCCGCCTCCGGAGTCGTCGGCGACATCATGCCGCCGCAATTCTTCGCCCTGATTATGAACGACGTCGTGTTGCGCGGCGCGAACGGCGGCGTGAGTCGACTGCTACCACCGCCCCGGCCGAAAATTCGCTTCGGGTGGTGAATCCGGCGATCTTTCCCGCCGTAACGTAACGCCGTCGGACCCGACACTGTTCGGTGACACTTTTTCCTTTTGTTCCCATTGACCCGACCCGGATGTGGATTGAACGTCTCCCGTCGAGAGAACACCGCCGAGTTCTCCGGCGGGTACGGCGGCGTGGGATGCGTCCAAACGGCGTAGTTTTGGTTGTTTTGAAAGATCTGAGAGTGAGGGATCATTTCGTGTAGGTCGTTCATGAAAAAAGAAAGACTCTGAAAAAATTTCACAAGAAAATGAGAAACAGAAAATATCAAAATAAAGAAAAGTTTTAAAAAAAGAAAAGCTCAAAAAATAATAAATAAATAAATAAATAACCTGAAAGGGTTTCGTTTTTCTTTTTTTTTTTTTGTTGTATTTTTTGGGGATTAATTGTCGTTGGCGCGGAGTGAGTGGAAAACGGTGTCTGAGAATTCGTGACCGAAAGGGAAAAGCTAATTGCTCATTAATCAGCTATCTTGTGATGATGAAAAGGAGTGAGAGAGGATCAACGGTTCGATTTGGATTTTGTTTAAATGCACGGTGGAGATTTGATTGGGTTGTTCAGATAAGAAGAATCGGATTTCAAGGGTTTGGGAAAAGTAGAATCACAGTTAACAGTGTAGTTTGGTATTGCAAATTGCAGTGAGTGTGTGAGTATCACTTTTTTCTTAAATTTTCGATGATGCCACTGCTATGTGTAAGTGTCAATTGATGCTGCACTTTGTAAATTGTAGAACACTGATTTAGCCCACTGAAGTACCCCATTTATTTATTTATTTATTTACTTTTTTTGCATATACATGGGGAAAAGATGAAGTGTCTTGTGCCTGTTGGTTACTTCTACAAACCGACGTTTTTCTATAAACTTGTGATTAAAGGGTTGTTAAACTGTACATTGAATTAAGATAGGATAACTATTTCCTTTTATGTTTTTATATAAAAATAGATTGATTTATAAAGTAGTTAAAATTTGAATAATAATTTAAACACTTTATCTTTTTAAAATTCTTTATCAATGTTTCTTTTTGTTTATTTATCTATATCTTTTTATCACATTTGTTGAAAGAAAATTTTTTAATTTAAAATATTGTTATTTTAGATAGAAATCCAAGTTATTTAAATTTTAAATTTATTGTTAATATTTTGAATAGATAACATAAGATTGTTAAATTATTTCCTGATATTAGTATGAAATATTTGTTATACTCATTTGTATAAATAAATCTCATTCAGGGTTAAGAAATATATTAAAATCATAATTTATCCATGGTATTAAATTTTAACATGGTATCAATTGTGTTTTGATCCTGGGACAGCAGCTTGTTTTTTTTTTTTCTCACGTAGGGTTTCAATTTCAATAGCTTCCTTCTTCCTTTTTTTAACTTAAGTACAACTTCCTTCTTCTTCACATATATGTCGCAAAATGCCCTCAAAAGTACACCAATTATATTATGCTAGTAACCCTTCTTCCTCCCCTCGTGCTAATGTTGTGTTTGAAGGTATCATAGGTAATTCTTTTGCTTTTTCTGCTCACTCTCGAAATTCTTCTTGGATAATTGATACTGGTACGTCAGACCATATGATTTGTGATGCTTCTTTCTTAACACATTGCTCTCCTTGCACTAAGACCAATATCACCACTGTTAATGGTGGCTCTGCCTCTGTTACTGGTCAGGGCACTCTTGTTCTTTCTCCTACACTTACTCTTCACTCTGTTCTTGTGGTTCCCTCTCTCGATTTCAACTTGCTCTCTGTTAGTAAAATAACTTTTGGCCTCAATTGTCATGTAATTTTTTGACCTACTTTCTTTATTTTTCAGGACGTCTAGAACCTTGTGATTCTTGGTTATGGTGTTAGGCAAGGCAATCTCTACTTTCTGGAGATTTCGGATGGTGACCTTGGACCACCTTGACGAGCCTTTGTTACTACCACTCCAATTCCTTCTCATTCAGTGTTGGCTTTCAGTGTTCCACTTGTGAATGGCTAAAAGCCACTGCATTCCTTTTTATCCTAATTTGAATAAAAGTTGCATTCCGTCTCAAGTTATCCATTCTAATGTTTGGGGTCCTACTAAGGTCCCCTCTTTTTCTCACTCTTATTATTATGTCTCCTTCATTGACGAATGTACCCTAATGGTGTGGATCTCATTATTTAAACATAAAAATGAGGTTTTTTTTGCTTTTAAACAACTTCACAACATGATTAATACATAATTCAATAGTTCTATACAAATTCTCCAATCGTATAATGGCCTAGAATATAAGAATGAACCTTTTTTTGACTTCTTTACCTCTAATGGCATAAAACATCAGACCTCTTGTACTTACACACCTCAACAAAAATGGGCTGGCCGAGTGAAAAAACAGACAACTATTAGAAATAATTAGGGCTTCCTTAATTGATATGAATGTGTCATCTTCCTATTGGAGTGAGACCCTTATATCCACTACTTACTTGATTAATCGCACCCCCTCTAGTGCCCTTAATTTTCTCACCCCACATCAGAAACTTGAAACCTTCTTCTCTATCCCTCACAAAATGAATCTTGAACCTCGCATCTTTGGTTGTACCACCTACGTCCATATTCCTAAACCTCTCTGAAATAAGCTTGAACCTTGTGCCAGGAAATGCATCTTTGTAGGCTATTCTGACCTCCAAAAAGGATATCGTTGCTTTGATCCCAAGATTCATAAAACTTATGTAACCCTAAAGGTATCCTTGAGGGAATCCAAAGCTTTTTATTCAGGGGGAGTCACTCCTCCTTCTTCTCAGGAGGAGATTCAACATATTGGAGAAGAAGAATTCTGGTTGTCTCCTTCTATAACTCTTGATCCAGCGTCCTCTCTCTCTCTCTCTCCAAACATCCCCACAAATTCAAACTCCCTTCAAAATTCTTCCCTTGAAACCTTTGAAATAGCTTCTCTTAATGCAAGTTCTCCTCCACCGAATGAGAGTATACCTCACATAGCCGAATCACTTGCTGTGGACAGTCCCGAAATGCATCCTGAATCTACTCTGAGGTAATTTCTATTCCACATTTAGATGTTTCAATACATGCTCCACCAATCAGAAAATCCGAAAGACCAAACAAAGGTATACCAAAAGTAAATAGGAACCAGACTCGAAAACATAAGTGAAACACCCCATTAGCAATTATGTATCATCTCACATATTATCTGAATCATATACTCTAACAATTGACCAATTATCCAATATATCTATTCCTAATAGTGTGCAGGAAGCATTGGAAGATCCTAGATGGAAGCAAGCAATGAACACCGAGATGGAGGCACTCCAGAAAAATGAGACTTGGCAATTAACTTCTTTACCAAATGGCAAGAAGACAATTGGATGCAAATGGGTGTTGTAACGCCCCCTTCTCAATGAGGGTCATTACCAAGCATAACCACAACACATAGATAATCAATCAGAGTTTAAGCAGTTTGGAAGCACATAAACATATATAAATGACATCAACAAATGTCATCATCAGATACACAGTACACGTAATGTGGTGAATATACATATATCTCTGTTTAGGTACAAAACTGTACAATTAACCCCTCAGGGTATAACAAAAGCAAACTACAGACTAGGTACAAAACATCAGAGCCACATGCTCATATCATCTAGCCTAAAGTGTGCAAACAGCAGCTATCCCTGCACAGGCCTCTTGCCTTGGGATCTATCTGCTCCTCCTGGTGAATCACCTGCATCATATGTCCCACAAACGGGGTGAGATATAAAATCTCAGTAAACTCAGGGTCCTTGAAGGTATTTCCTTCCCCTGGTTCACTGACAACACAGATATGTATCAACCACAATCATAATCATTATCAGTGAAACACTAACTCAATCATCAGCCAAAAGCAAGGCATACTCATGGCATAACGCCATTCATCACATCAATAACTGTCACGCAGAGGCTACATCTCAGTATATAGGATCATCTCCTCTCAGGGAGGCTGCCTCTATATACTCGGCACATCTCTTGCATGTAATCCTAGCGGAGGCTTCCTCTAGATATATAGGTACATTTCATCTATATATCCGGTACATCTCCTTTTGGTGAGGCTACCTCTATGTACATAGGCACATCTCTTCTCACGAGGCTCCTCTATGTATCACAAGGCCATCTCATCCTGTAGTTCAATACACTTGCCTGGGAAAGGCTACCTCTGTGTACATAGGCACATCTCCACGTAGGAGGCTCCTCTGTGTATCACAGGCTCATCTCTCACCAGGTCTTGCTCAATCTCAATCATCTATCCTACTACAATAGGATACTAATCAAACACAGCATGCATATACAGGTTTCACATTCAACCAAACATGCCATAATTCATTCACATCAATCTCCCTATCACAGGGATCAGATCATCAGCCAACATCCAGTCACATACACACATGCAAGTATAATAGAATCATCACCTCACTTGGTGTATGATGGAACACAGAAAAGGGTGCACAACAAGCACCAAGAGCTTACCTGCTCTAGACAGCTCACCGGCTCTCCCGGCCTCGTGGTCAACACCACCAGAGCTCTCACGCTCACGTCCTACATAAGAACAAGCATATAGTGTATCAGACACGATTCTAAGCCTGTCAAACGAAAGGAAACTCTCATCCTTTCTATAAACATAACCCAATCACTTTACAAGTGATCTTCCGATCCTTAACAGGATCTTTCTCAGCCTATACAAGGCTACAGAATCTCTGCAAAGACTCTGATCAGGCTAATACAAAGCATTTCCTGCTTAAGCCTTCTCAATATCTCATTTCTCAGTATTGGCAGTTTAACCTCATAAACCTCATCTATACATTCTCATGAGCAACTTTGTCAACTGCTCTAAGGTTCAGACTAGTCATATAGTCAACCTTTTATCTCTGCTAATACTGACTCAGAGCCAAAATCAAACTTCATCAGTAATGATGATTCAAGGCTCTAAACTCCTCAGAATACCTCTCTGAGTACAAAACTCTACAGAGTTCTAGCCGAATAACGGCTCAAACACCTCTAAAAACACCCATCAAGATTACCCCAAAACCTCAAAATTCAATACACAGAACCAACGGTTAGAGCTCGAGTTTCTTACCTCTGTGATGTTCAGAAGCACCAGGGAATCACTTTCCCTCAGATGGCTCGCTCAAACAAGGCTTCCTTCGCCTTTAAACTCCGAGCTCTCAAGGTTCTCTCAGAGAAATCAAATCTCACTGTTTATCGACGATTCTCACGAATCAATCGGGGGTTTACTCTTATCTCGGGGCTCTGATCACTTTCTCAGTTGGGTCAGAGGTGTTTAGATGAGCTATGGAGAAGATACAAAGCTCAAGGAATCAACAATGGCTTCCCTCTCTTTCTTTCCTCTTTTCTCTCCCTCTTCTTCAGCCTGAAATGGCCCTTATAAAAACAAATCCGTCGATCCCACGCGGCTCGTGCCAGTTACCGCGCTGGTCGCGCCACAGCACTGCCAATCCACGCTACTCGCGTGAACATCCACGCTACTCGCGTGAAGCTCCAGAGGAAAACATGGTTTTCTAGGGCACTTCCCACGCTACTCGCGCCATACTCTCGGTCAGCCCACGCTACTTGCGCCGTTCCCACGCTACTCGCGCGGGATGCCAGACAGCAATGGCATATTTATACATATGGCGCGGGTCGCGCCACAGGCCAGACACAGTTTTCTCACTCTTATAAGCTTCCTCTCTAGAAATGATCGAGCATAATCATGTTTCATTAAGCCTAATCTTAATCCTAAGCTTAACTCATGCTTAATCCAGGTTTAATTACATGTTTAAAATTCAAGATATTACAGGTGTACACCGTAAAGCTTATGGCAGATGGGAGCATTGGTAGATACAAAGCAAGACTCGTGGCAAAAGGACATACACAAAAGTATGGTGTAGACTATCAAGATACATTTGCTCCAGTGGTTACGCTCAACACGATTTAAATCCTGATATCCATAGCAGCTAACAGAGATTGGCCTCAAAAACAGTTTGATGTTAAGAACGCTTTCTTGAATGGTGATTTAGAAGAAGAAGTCTACACGGAGGTTACACCAGGAGTAAAGCTAGCACCTTCAAAAGAGAATGTAGTTTACAAACTAAACAAAGCCTTGTATGGCCGTAAACAATCACCCAGGGCATGGTTCGGTATATTCACATTAGAAATGAAGAAGTTTGGGTATAAGCAAAGTAATTCAGACCATACATTGTTCATAAAGCATAATAATGGAAGGGTGGCCATACTCATTGTCTATGTGGATGATATGGTGTTAACGGTGATGATATGGAAGAGATGAAGCTACTTGAAAAAGGGTTAGCTGCTAAATTTGAAATGAAGGACCTAGGCCAATTAAAATACTTTCTTGGAATAGAGATTACAAGATCCAAACAAGGAATATTTTTGTCACAAAGAAAGTACACTCTAGACCTCTTTGTTGAAACTAGAATTTTGGCTTGTAAGCTAATTGACACTCCAATTGAGATGAATCACTCCTTTGTGGTTTACCCAAATCAAGTTGAAACAAATAAGAACAGATACCAGAGGTTAGTAGGAAAATTAATCTATTTATCTCATACTAGACCTTACGTTGCCTATTCTATGAGCAATGTGAGTAGGTTTATGCACTCTCCTAGTGAAGAACATATGAATGTAGTGTATCGCATCCTTAGATACCTCAAAGGTTCTCCAGGAAAATGACTCTTATACTCTAAAAATAATAAAGCCGGTGTGGAAGGATACAGTGACTCAGACTGGGCTGGAGATAAAACTACCAGGCAATCAACTTCAGGGTACTTTACTTTTGTAGAAGGCAACTTAGTCACATGGAGAAGCAAGAAACAAAAAGTAGTAGCAAGGTCAAGTGCTGAGGCAGAATATAGAGGTACGACTTATGGTATTTGTGAATTGTTATGGATTAAAAGCATCTTACCTAACCTGGGAATCAAGTATGATCAGCCTGTGAACCTATACTGTGATAATAAAGCTACAGTAGAAATTGTCCATAATCCAGTTCAACATGATAGAACAAAACATGTTGAAATAGGCAGACACTTCATTAACGAGAAGCTAGATGAAAAAATTGTTCAAGCTCCTTATGTAAGGTCTGAAGATCAACTTGCAGATGTGTTGACCAAAGTTGAATCAGGAAGAATCTTTGAAGAAATGATTGACAAGTTGGGCATGATAGACATTCATGCACCAAATTAAGGGGAGTGTTGAAAGGAAGTTTTTTAATTTAAAATATTGTTATTTTAGATAGGAATACAAGTTGTTTAAATTTAACGGGTTGTTAGCATTTTGAATAGATAAAATAGTTCGATTTTTTCCTATTATTATGGGATATTTGTTATACCCACTTGTATAAATAAACCTCATTCAAGAGGAAGAAATATATGAAAGCCACAATTTATCCATGGTATTAAATTTTAACAACATTATATCATCATCATATTATTTATGATATCTATATATTTATTTCTTTTTTATTTCACTTAAGGTTGAAAAATATGTTAGGTCATACTAGGCTTTGCTAGACCTAAGTCTAGTCTTGATTAAAAGTATACAACCTAAGTTTGACCTGATTACATGTAAAAAAAAAAAAAAAACCTTTTTTACAAATCTAACCTAACCTACATGAAACTTTGATTTGGCCTATAAGCTTATTTAACGGCCTACTTTGTAATAATTTAACACCAAGTAAGAGGTAAACATATATATGTTAGACTTTATGTGAATCAAATTTAACTTGTTTATATGATATAAAAATATTTTCAAGGTTTAGTATAACATTTCATGATAACTTACTTAAAAATATATTTTGTAATAAGACTTTTAAATAAGACATAAACTTATCTTTCAATAAAGTTAATTTTAAGCTTTAGCTTGACTCCTTATGTTGATCAACATGTAATTCATTGAAAAAGGCAAAATAAATGTAAGATATAATGCAATATAACAAGTTTAGTATAATAATAACAATGAATTGAATATTTATTTATTTATTTTTAAATAGGTCGGCTTGTCATGTCTAAATTTTTTTGAATGCCCTTGGCCTGATGTATTTTTTGAATGCCCTTGGCCTTTAAGTCTTGAGTGAACTGACCTATTTCCACTAGTATAATTTCACTAGGTGTTTTTTTTTATGGATAGTTTCACTAGGTGTTAAATAGCATTTATAGTGTCTAAAAAAATTTGTTAAAAAATATATGGTATATCAAATTAGATCAATGTAATACTTTTCAATATATTTTAATTGGAAACATCATGTTAGATTGAAAACCTAATTTCATATATATTATGTTTAGAAAATTTTATATTAATCTAAAATTATTTGATTCTCATTTATATGCATTAAAATAAACATAATATATATTTGTTTAAAATACATTAAATAGGAATAATTTGATTATCTTCTTATTGTTGTTAAATCTTTACAAAATTTGACAAAAAAAAATTAACATAATTTATAGCATTAAGTGCATCATTTGTATCAACAATATATTTGTATTGACACACTTTATAATAAATAATTAAGGTTAATTATGTTTTAGGAGTGTTAGGAGTATACTTTTTAACACAATTATTTAAGCATGTTCTCTTCAATTGGTTAAAATATATTGAAAACTACAAATTCAAGAGAAAAGTAATTAAACATGATGTGAGACCCACAAAATCTTGTAGTTTTTAATAAATTTCAATGAATAAAATAGAGTGTTCAAAAGAGTGTGTTGGTAACATTTCTTGTTTGTTTTTGGTGCCCTTAAACTTTTTTGTGAGTTTAGGTTTTATTTACTAAACAAAAATTTAAACATTTTTGGTCTCTTATACTTTTCCTCTATTTTTTGAAAAAGACAAAATTTTATTAAGAGAGGTTTAAACCAAAAATAAACTTCTCCTTTATTAACAATTTTAGTTTAGTATCTATTATCAAGTAACAACTTTAACTAATAATACGACAGTCACATAGAAAATCTAGTGACTTGTCATGTCATCAAGGAATTTGAGAGATAATTATGTGTAATTTTATGATAAATTATATTTTTAATTGTCATTTGTTCAAAATAATCAATTCCGTCAGAATAGTTGATGAGGGATTGAAAATAATTTTTTAAAAAAAATATGATTATTCCATCAAACTTTTTGACTATATAACAAATTTTATGCTGTCAACTTATTATTACAACATCAACAATCATTTTTACTTTACAATGAAGGCTAAAATTGTTAATAGAGAAAAGTATAGGAGCCAAAAAATTGTTTAAAGACTAGCTGTGAAATTTGCAAAAAATATAACAGCTAAAGCATAATTAACCCACATAATTATTCTAAATAATGAAAATAATAATTATTTATAAGTTTAAAATAATAATAAAGATAATTATTAAAAATTTCTATTTTTACCATACTATGTATTATTGATA
>PYAF01000543.1:1089194-1109932 GCA_007407185.1 Glycine tomentella | reverse complement strand
TATCAGTGACTGAAAGGTGATATACAAGGCCATATTGATAAATGAAAAAGCGGAGGGCTAATATTATCTCAGCAGCGATACCGCGCTTTCCAGAGTGCCGGAGATGCTCATGTTCCTTTTCCCACCAGGATTCCCAACTTTTTTGAGGAGATACACCAATGCCTCCACGGTTGCTTATCCATTTATGCCAATCTGTGTAGTCATCAACTATCTTCTGCCACTCAAAGCCTGATGGATTGAAAAGGAATGGAGCAAAAAGCCATGTCCCTACCATGAACCACATGGTTATGGTAACTAAAATATAGGCAAGCACTCCTCTGTATCCATGGCCAAATATATGGTAGACCACAAGCAGAATCATCAATTCAATCCCTTTAACAAAATGGCTGCGAGAATAGAGCCTATAGTTATCAGCAAATTTGGCATGAAACACCACAAAACCGCGACCAGTGCCTTTGTACTCTGCACCTCCATGAAGCAATGTCCTTCCATAATAGTGTGTTTTTGTTCCAAGAGAAAATGTGAAAAATACAGGAGCCAACTGTAGTTGCATTAGTACAAATTCACTTAAAGCCTCACGAAATCCCCTCTCCAAGCCAATTTCCATCAACATAGGCAAGGCTAACAAAAATCCAATCTGCACAACTGACTGAGAAGCAAGAGCTACTTGAAGAGCTTTGTTGTCTCGAATAGCTCTTTGTTTGTTCAAACCTTCTTCAAGTCCACTAAGGGCAAGATAGAGGCGTCCATAAAGGAATACATAAACTGTGAGGACAGTTATCTGTCAAAATCAAAGTCAGTATTTGCGACGGATCATATTTATATATGCCACAAGGTAGGTTCCGAGTATACCAAGGTACTGAAATAGAAGCCAATGGTAGTGTAATAACAAGACAGCATTCGGAAGAAATCAAAACGGTGTCCAAGCCTGTATATGTCTCTACTCATTGTCTGCTCACCATTCCCAGCAGCGATTTTTGCTTCAAACATTGATATCTGGTTAAGACCCACATCCCTTCCTTTACCAACTTGTATGTACTCATGATGAGTGACATTGCCTTCACGTAATGTAGAATTGTATCCTGAAGATCATAAATAAGCTTTTACTATTCAATACCTCCATGAAAGAAATAGAAACAAGTTACAAACAGGAAGAGAAACTAAAATACATGCCTGCAAATATATCCTCACTCAAGTTGATGACCTTAGAAGCCTTGCTTACACCCCCTCTTGTCAGGTGGAAAAGTCTATCAAACACATCTGGATGGCCATAATGGAACCGCACCCTGAATGAAAGGCACAAAAATATTACTAAGATCAAACAATTATTGACACAGCCAGTGGAGACATGAAACTAAACATTTCTACTGGACAACATCTGAATTGTGACTAGCAACTTGACAGACCTTAACATAAAGAAAGAAAGAATATATCAGAAAATAAAAGTAGGGAAATATAACTAATACTTATATTCTGGCTACTTTTGGTATGGGTTTGAATATTTATATAAACAAATTCCTTTTGCTAAAAGTTTTTTTTTCTTATTCTGAAATCCATTTTCACTTTCAAACAAGATAAACTCCTCATTTATCCTATTTCTTTCTCTCACTCTTTGTCACTCTTTATATAGAGGACATATATAGGGAGAACAGTTCCCATTTTAAAAATGTGAAAATTATAAATCTAGGCCATACAATCATACATGGATGGTTAAGATTGATAGTTTATCACTTTATCCTACATGAGCTGCTAGTTTAGTTGGGTACTAATATTGAGGTTGTTTATAAATCCATCCTTGCAACCAGAAGTCACTATAAAATATAAATTTGAGCAATTTAGAAACCATTTGACCATTAGTACCTGAATTTGCGTCATATGGATTTTGCAATCATCTATGGCTAATAATATCTTTCGTTCCTTTGATCCAAAATTGAATAAACAAAACTGGAAACCAAGTTCAGGTATCACTAATATTTCAGGCTCGGGAATTTATAACTACTTAGTATCAGATATAGAGCTCTTTGAGAAGTTCATAAGTGCAATATTCTACTTACATATAAATCAAGATATTATTTTCACGTAACCTAGCTGTAGAAAAATACCCAAAAAAGATGTAGCTACAGCTCTATTTGGTTTCAAAGTACCTAAGAATATTAGAATTCTTATGGCTTTAGGAGCCTAATTATCTCCACAGTGTAACTGTTGTTGGCTTGAACTAGTTGACTAATTGTCCTAAATTAGAATTTAACCTAGACTAATAATATCAATATACATTAGGTTAGTATTCTGCAATAGATCTCATCACAAACCTCCAATAAATACTGAAACCAAAGAGCAAAAAAACTTACTTCAACGGATAAGCCAACAATCTTTGTCCAATTGTCACAAAACTATGCTCCTGATTGGACATAAACCATGCAAGGGATGAAACACTGCAAGAAACAAAAGGTAGATAAAGATAAACAGCAAGCACTAATAGATTTCAGTTTGTATAAAAAATGATACCAGGTAAATTGATATTGATACAATAGATCATACCTGCCAGTAAATATATGCTCTCTGAGTCCAAGTATTGTCGGCATTCTTCGACCATCATGTTGTTTGAGGAATTCTTGCAGCAAATTCCTCATTTTGAAAGCTTCTTCCATATAATTATCCTGTTACACATATATTTAGCAATCTGATTTTTTTTAAAAGCTAGCTTTCCCTACTTTCTTATATAAAATAATGCAGAAGACCTGATTCATATCAATTGTTTGCAAGCCTTCCCCACGTGTGAAAATGATGGCATGGTTTTGATTTTCTGGCTTCCCCTCACCCAATATTGCAGGTCCTGGAAGCTTTATCTTGTAAATTACCTACACCAAAACAACCAATGAACAAATTGATAACCGTTGCAAGTAGCAACTGTAAAGAATATATCATAGTGCTGGATATATTTGAGAAGAATCTATCCATCTAGAATTTGTTTCATTACTTTACACAATATCTAATTACAAAAATAGAGGAAAAAAATCATTTTTTCCATTCCAACAGGAAAGATGCCTCAAGATGTGCCTGATTCTTTTGTCGTGGAAATTGTCTGTCACTCGTGTGTCTATATGAATTTTGGTTTTTTACTCAGTATTGAGCTTTTAAAACTAGGCTTTACAATATAATAATGTGCAGGGCATTCATCAAATTTCAATCTATTGACTCTTGTAAATTCCAGGAATGGCCTATGAACAGTACCTGGTCTAAACTCTGAACTGTTTCAGATGAATCATTTGATTTTGCTGGTAATGCAGCTTTTACTAGAGCTGAATAATAAACCTTGTCTCTTTTTCGGGATGAATCTTTGCTAGGCTCTTCAACCTCATCAATGTAAGCAACTCGAAGAGATGGGTACCTGCAATTATAACAATAGTGCTGAATGTTATAGGACAGTGTTTGCATAAGCTATAACAAAATGAGGAGGTTGATTTGAGAGATATACTTAATCATAAGCTTTAAAATTTCTTTTGCCCTGGAATCACCAGATCGCTTATGAATACTATATTGTTGACATGAAACTACATAAGTGAACTTCATGTCAGCTAATGATTGGCATTGTGTCCACAGTGACCGCTCACCGGTTGTACTTTCCATGCTCTCTAGTTCTGCAGCCTTGTAACCTTTCATTAACTCTGTGAAGTGAAATGACAATATTAAGCTCAGCCAATAATAGATAAGGTAATGATCTCTCTTTCTCTCTTTCAATGAATTTTCCGCAATGTACCTTCATCCTTTGCCATATCAAGAAAAGCCTGTAGCTCCAATGCTTGTCGGATATACATCATTCCTCGGACTTCACTTGGCAAGAATAAGGTAAAAAGGCATAGAGGAAATTCATAATTATACAATGAAAAACAGAACCTTAAATCATGCATCTGACATGTAGAAAGGTTGGTGGAGGGAGAGGAAGTCATTTGTACCAGTTTTGGTCAATGTCTGGCCTCTGTATGATGCCCATAAACGAAGTTCTTCTTCATTCTCTACTCTGAGTTTTTCTTCACTTTTATTATCAAAACGTTGAACAAAATTTTTCCATTCATCTGCAGTGATGTGAGGAAAAAGTGCATCATTAGCAAGGCTGGACCAAGCTGTTGGTAATGGGGTTATGTCCTCACCAAATTTTATATATTTGGTCATGGTTTCAGTACATCAAACTTTTACTACATTTCAACCACCAAGGACTCTTGCATGGTGGCATGCTACAGTTATAGCAACCAATTTTGTGCTCTATCTTGATACAACAACGTAAGCTTTTAGGTCTGACAAATATCTAGAGGAAATGAGGAAACCTGGAAATATCTTTTGCAAGTAAAAGAGGATAGAGACTCCATCTTCATTTTGCTTTTCCAGATTATTTAGGGAGAAAAGAACAGCTTCATCAAAGTATGGTGTCAAGACACTACAAAATCAAGATATATAATGCCATTAATAAAATTTATATAGAGATTATAACCAAGACATTTTGTTGTAAGTCAAAATGCTCCGTAATCCCTATTCTATATATCATAATCATACAGAACATATATAAGTCACTATCACTATGTAGTATTTGATGTCCTTTTGACAAAACTAAAGATAATTGAGTATAATTTACTCAATAATAAATCACAAAATCATGCTCTAGTTATGCAACATAAGTTGAACATGAAATGAACTTACGAGAAGGACAACATATTCCGAACTTTGGGAGCAGGTGGCATATCCATAAACAATGAATTAGAGAAGAAAGATATACGCCTCCTAGCATCCAAGTTGGATGGAACATCCATAGCTGACTCCTTGACAGTAAGCAGTAAATGAAGCCTCTTTATCTGTCAAAAACAACAAACCAATAAAATGAATAAACCATATCATCATAAGCGATAAGTAGACTAACAAACTCGCAATAGAATTACACAGACATCCAAAATCTGGGTAAAATGAGGTTGAGAGCAAACATAATTTTTATGTTCCTCAATAATAACAATTTTTATTGTGACACTTACTTTCTCTGTCCAAGCATCAATATCTGTTTTGACAGGAAATTGAAGTTTGCCAAAAAATGTATATTGTTTTTCGAGGGGTGTAAACCTTTCATCTTTTCCATAAGACCCACCATGGCTTGAATCTAGCAAACTACAAGAGAATGAAATGAATCCAAAATTTATCAAATTAGCAAGGGATACAAAAAATTTAAAGAACTTACCCCTCAATGTCTCCATCCATTATGTCTCTGGTTACAATCTCTAGCATGTCCAGCAAGAAAATCACAATTGAATCCTTGTCCTCCTCTTTGTTCTCCAACTGAATAAATAACAAAATAAATTGGTTAAAATCCACACTTGATCAAACAGAAAATGTAACATTACTGGTTACAAAATAATTACCAAACGTTCAATCAGTTTAACAAATCGTTCATATAGACTGGGGACAGCACTCAAATTCAATTCATTCAGCACAGCTTTGTTTTCTATGTACTCATCAACCCTTTGAAAAATATTCTGTATAACCCTGCATTTGTGAAACCATAATGTAACAATGCCGGTGTATCAAACTTTGTCAATATTCTCTTTTGATGCATATTTCATATAATAAGAAACTTACATCGTCTCACGTTCTCCAAGAACCAAGAAGTTAATAATACTTTTAAAAGAAGCATAGCATTCCTCAACTGCAGATTTCATGTACTTGTCTCTTGACAATCTTTTCTCCAGTTCTTGTCCTTTTCCAAAACTGTCTTGGGCCATGGACACTGCTATTGGGATCTGTGTACTCAGAAGAGAGTTATAAATGAATTTAAAAAGGATAAGATTATTCTCACACAAACACACAGAACAATTGAACACAAGTAGATGAACCTTGCTAGCAAGTAAGAAAGGTGGCCACTGGATGAGGTTCAAAGAACGGTCGGCCGAATATGGTACAAGCATGAGATCCATCTCCCTAAACGTTTCATTTTAGTCAGACTTATTTGCAACAAAAATTAAAGACCTCACATCGAAACATGAAAATCTCAAGATTGTAATAATTCAAGGTTCATCATGAACAAAGAATTAAGAAGATATTGAGAAATGTTCAGTCATAGGCTCATAGCACTACCTGTTATCAATTAGGTCCTCCTCCCTCAGACTAGTGATTATTTTGTTCCATAACTGTGCAAACCTTGCAGATTCTTTCTCTTTATTAGAAGCAACCTGAAACAACCGGCTCTTCAAGAATCAAAAATAAAAAATATATTGATAAAAGAAAGACTACACCCAGAAAGAAAGCAAATACAAGACAGGTAGATCAGGAATGATATCCACAAAGAAAACATTAAGCTCAAAAGTGTCATATTTGAAAAGGAAGCACCCTTTAAAAATAATCCTAAACTGAATACCCAAAAGTATGATTAAAACTGCAAGCTGGTCTCATAAAAGGTGTTTATGGTAAACTTTGACATGTTAAATTCTAGAACCAAACCAATTGCACTAGATAGCAGGAAAAGCATCACCAATCTTAGCTACCCTACCGTTGTCTTTACACTAAACCACTATAATGGACACAATTCGTTAGGAATATGCGTTCTCCAAAGCTCCCAAGCAACTTACTTGTAGGTTGCTCAGAAGTATGTTTTAATTTAGCTTGCAGGCTAATGATGAGTGTTGAGATAATAGTTATCATGAGGAAAAGTTTCAAAACCTGATCAAATCTCGGAGAAAAAAAGGCCTTTAATCCCCTCTTTTTTTTCTTCTCAGTCTGTTCTGTGGGAATCAAGCAATCGTTAAAAGCACCCGGAATTGATTCAAACCGAGACCTCAGCAATTCCAATGTTCGAATCTGAAATTAAAATGAAAAAAATGACTCAAGTATTTCAAGATTCATAAATCTGTAGTTAATGCAGCTGAAAAAACCTGCATGGCTTTTCTTAACCATAGTTTTAGGGATATAGTAAATACAACAAAAATAACATAAAGAAAACAAGATCAATTCAAATTTGAACAATAAACCCTGGATCATTTCATAACTTTCAATGATATCGTTACTTAGTTAAGATCCAATGCAAGGGGGGCTGTGGAAGTCTAATAAGAAAAAAAAATTAGTAATCTAATGAACAAATATAACAACTAAACAAAGAGAATGTATGAAAAGGAAAGTAGGAAGAGTTAATTTGAAAAGAGAGAAATAGTAATATTATTTTTTAATTGAAAAACTGTACATAAGCTGAAGGTTGTTAATATAGGCTTAGCTACACTAATGTTAAAATCTCCTAAATATGGTAACTGCTGATCCTGATAATCTGTACAGAAGCAAATTTCAATATTACAAGTTACAACGTGGGTCTACAACTAGTTTGCAAACCAAAAAGGAATGCTTAATACACACACATGCGCAATAGACAAACCTCTCCCAAACGTCGAAATGCACCATATATGCCTCCTACTATTGTAGAGAAGATAGCATACCATATCTGTGTATCCATAAAGTAGACCTGCAAAAGGCACCTAGTTGACTATTAAACTCAGAGAACATAGAAAATAATATACTTGGTGAGACATGTGACAGAAAGATAGACGTACAAGTATGATAGGGGACCATATTGCAATCACTACCCCAATATTGTTCTTGGCTGCATGTAGAAGAAGATTATATTAAGAACAATCCTATTATATGAACTACATTCGTCTTCATTTATTTCTATCGTTACCATGAGGGAAGAACTCATGCCATCTGTAAACTGATACATGAGCATTCATGATGGCTTTTGTTGGAGCCACAAGAGGCTTAATCTGCAGTGTAAAGCAAATGAACCTAATGAATTTAACAAACATGTGAATATAAGATGCTATATAAAAACTCTGAACCATTGCAGATGTAGATACAGTCCTAAACTTGTAATGTTGATATGTACACAATGAAATTGGGTGAAAATGAACCAGTTAGTGGATGGAACTCAGATAAATATAAAGAAAATAGGATCAAAAGGAAATATAAATTGATAAGAAATATATTTTCAAATAATCAGTCAATATAAACCTCCTCCATGCAGAAATAAATGGAACTTACTGAGAAAAGGGAAAGTAACAAGTTAGAAGAAAATAGGATCCAAAAGTAACTATGAAATGATAAGAATTCTATATATCAATAGCCAATCAAAAAGGATGTATTTCTATATACATTATAATTATTCTAAGAAGTAAGAACCAATAAAAACAATATATTTCTGGATCAGATCTTTACCTCCAGGTAGTAGCTGAATGCTAGTTTAGATAGAATTAGCATAACCCAGAAAGAAGTGTACCTAGAAAATTAACACATTTACTTTAATCAATCAGAGCTGACCAGTGAAAATAAACATAGATAAGGATTGAAAAAATTAACTTCATTCTCTTACTTCAACAATGAAATTGGACCCTCCTGCATTCCTCTTCCAACAAAGAGCCGAGGCTGCAAATTGTGGAAAAGAAAATTAAGAGAGAAATAAGAAATACCGAAAAAACTAAAGAAAAAAAAGACTAAATTTATTTTCTTTTTTTTATAAACCAGTGTCTCCCTATCGTCTTCATGAAAAACTAGACAGGACAAATAATATTTGTCAGAAGTATTTCTTAAGGAAGATAAAAAAGCCATTGGTTTAGGAGAAGATACACATATCATTACAAAATATATAAGAATAAATACACAAACCAGATATGCATCTTTTTACCTGAGACCACCACATCATGAGCTTCACAACACCATTGTTAGATCTCTCAAGAAACTGGCGAATGAATGGGAACACAAATAACAGTGCAGATAGTATATTTGGAGATAAGTAGATGAAGACAGCCAAAATGAACAAAGAAGGGGAACCTGTACCATTGCCAAACCAATTCCTTATGGTTTGTGCAAAGCCAGATGGATTTTTCCAACTGTAAGCATAAGTGACTGGTAAAATTATGACCCAAGCTGCAGCTAAAATTGCCTTAAATATATACCGCAGCTGGACATGAAGCGACATGACTTTCCTTGCTTTCCAACTAAGGAATATGTCCAGAATGGCTGGAAAAGTATACAAGACAGCATAATCAAGTTGCAACTTCATAAAGTAGAACACGTTGTTTGATAATTGAACATAAAGATAAAAAGGAATTGGGAATTTTATAAGGTACCAACACATAATCAGGTCCCAACAAAAATTCTCAGTAACTTTTTGAAATGAAACATCAATAAAAAAATAAAAATAAAAACATAAGAAATTCAACATCTTGTGAAGCTTTTGAATAAGCATTCCATTATCTTATATAAAATACGTCTATAATAAGCCTCAATTGGAAGAATAGTTTCTGAATTCTATTGCTCAATTTCTGAATACTTTTGAGTTTGGCTGCTATGAAATGAATCACAAGGCACAGAGAATGAATTACTATCCAATGTTAATTAAATGAAATAGTCAGGATCATTCAGCCTGTTTGGCTTCATTTTCATAATTTTGACAGAAGAAATGTCCTGAAATAAATTTTTAATATTTTTCGGCTAAACTGAAAAGAAAAATGTATAGTGGAAAGAAAGACACATATTTTGATGCCACAAAACTGAGTTATATAGCCCTTTCTCTCCATCTCTGCTTCATAACTTTAAGACAGAAAAATGATATGGAAACAAGACCTGAAGCCTCTAGAAAAACTACATGTTTTTAACTACCTTGTGCAAGCTTCAATATTGCAGCAGTTATGAAGATGCTGAGAACTTGCTTGAAAACATCACCACTAAATATTGAGCTTACTTCGCCGGAACCATTCCAAGCAATGATTATCATCGCCTTAATTGAAAAGCATGATCAGCACATGTCGTTAGCTTGAGTAAAGGTCGTATATCAAAAACCAAATCTGAAAATGATTACCTGTAAACAGAGTATATAAAAGCTCCACATTCTATCGAAACTTCTAAATATATGCCAAAATGTGCGTATTTCAACAAAATTAGTTTTCCCAATCCACCGGTCTGAAGCAGGACCTCTGTTTTCCTGTTTTCCAAAATCAAGCACAAGTAATTAGGATAAGATAATGGACAGAGGTATGCCAAAATGTGGATTGTTCAAAAGAAACTCTAAGAGGAAGAACTTAGTTGTATTCATCTCTAATAAATACCAAGTTCCTATATGTACAGTCCCAGTGGCGAATCTAGGAACCTGAGTCAGTGAGGACAATTTATTTAATAAAATAAAAAATTGATAATTATTATTATCATATGAGATAGTTGGGTTTCAAACACGAAGATAAGAGGTACAAAATATAAATTTTAACATAAATATTTGCATTTTATTAAAATAAGAGGGTGCATTTACTTACTCTCACATGTGAACTGGTAAGAAGGTTCAAATACATAAAATTAAGGGGTGCAAAATATAAAATTAGAGGGTGCAAAATATAATATTGTAGGACAGATACTAGTGGTTTTATTGAAATGAGGGGGCGCATTTGCCCACCCTCACTCCAACATAGCTCCGCCGATCAGTCCTAAATACAAGTGCCAGATTAAACTTTGTAAATGACAGGAGCAAAAAAGGTAAAAAAAAATGTTTATAGTAGTTTAATATAAATGCACTAATTATTATTAGAATTACAGTTTAATATAAATGTTTATAGTATCACTGAAAGCTGGGAACGACCTAGAGAATCTTAATCAGTTTTCATCAGGATATACATGCACTCTCCAATAAAGTTTCTTTTTAATGGGAATACACTGTTTCTTTGGAGTTCCAGCAAAGCATGAAGCCTAAAATGGTTCTTGTTACACAATCCTATGTGCAACTCTAATCACACACCAGACATAATATACCATACCTCGTCTTTGTTAACTTGACGTTGCAGCTGAGGGAAAGGAACCGAGAAGAAATCAGAGTCAACACGCATAGGCCAACCTAGCCGAAAACAATCAACTGACCTACAATTTTAGAACAATAATTATTCAACAATAAAATTTATTGTACAGGAAAACAACCAAATAAAAAAGAAGCATAATACCAAAAGTATTCATTTAAATCATCATAGTTTCTCCAGTGAGAATGCTTTGCTTTTCCCGTATTACTTCTCTTAGCTTCCTGCGATACAGAAAAATTCCAAGGAAACAGATAAAAGAAGGCTATCAAATGTTCAAAGTAAATTAAAAAAATTCTTCAGCTCATAAAAAAGAAGCTCACCTTGGCTATTACATCATATATTGGTTTTACTACTTTCATAAGAAAAGCCTCATTATCACCACCATAGGCAGGCTTTACAGGTTCACCAGTCAGTGGACTAACATTCCCAGCTAACATCCCATACAACTCAAATGCCATCTATGTAGATGAAGAAAATAATCCTTAGGATTTGTTCAAAATTATTTTGACATTCAAATTAATTAACATAAAAAAGTAGGATTTTACATCATATAATGGAAGATGCATTAAAATTTGGAACTACCAAAGCACATGCAAGTACGTGTTGGAAAGCTGCCTTAAATGCAGTCGCCCCCAATCCACCTTAGTTTCAACCTCTTTGGGAGCCTTCATTGCAACCTCAAGAGTGGTGGTTTAGTCACACACCGACTAGAGGTATTGCTTAAATAAAGCTTGGACAGTCCTCATCTTACAAGCCGGTTTTGTGGGACTGAGTTTGGCCCAAAACCCAATTTCTAAGAGTATGCAATATACATGGAAACTAAATAAAAATATCTTAGGTATATTATGTCAAAATGAAGAGTTTACAGTAGACAATTTTAGTGGAAATGACTGTACCACCAATGAGGGAAGGGTCTAATTCTCTCTTTAGACTGAAGAAAATCTTTTCTATTTTCAATATCTTTTATTTAATTTTGAATATTACTTACATGATGGTAGATATAACAAAGGCATTCTGGCATAAATCTCAAATTTGCAGCTTCTCCCCATATAAGAAGATATAGACCCATATATAATAATTTGCGCTGTTGCATTTCCTGCTGAATGGTTGGCAACCTAGCAATCATTTAAAAAAAAAAACATAAAACTTCAAAAGAGTATATTACAGAGTCCAAAAGTAGCCATTTATGCATAGCAAGTAAATGAGCTAATTCCATCTTGTACCAAAAGAAAAAGAACAAAAATATATATAAAAAATAGCCTACTCGACTCCAAACTATGCTAGTTTAAGTATCAAAACAACAAAAATATAGGGGTATACTTAAGCAAAGCTAGAGCCAAGCCAAGTCAATCCCAATTTTCATTGGCTTAGCTCCAAATCTCCAATAATTATATATCCATATACAAGTAAATTTTAATTGTATTATAAATATAAACTTACAATACTATCATGTATCCAGGATTAAATGCACCTTTTATATATACATATATGTATATAACCTGCTTAAAAGATACAGAACTAAGCTTGCTTGATTTCATTTAGGGCACTCAGCTCGCATAGGTCAACAGTTGACCTTGGCTAAGTTAGGCTCAAAAGCAGATTGAGCTCTACAGACAACTCACTAGGCACATATAAGACCTTAAATTTCAATTTGACACTCAAATAAACTAGCATTTGAAGTAACTACATTAGGATATGCAAATCTCACCAAAGGCTACTTTTGCGACCCAAATACTTGCACCATTTTTTGTAGTTTCTAAAGAGTTTCTTCATCACTTCATTTAAAGCACGATCATCCAACTAAACAGGGAAAAGTAAGATATGTAAGAAACAAGAAAAAAAAAAAAAAACAGTATGTCTAAATCAGAAAATAAGGGTCCAAGCCATAGCAATACATAAAAAGAAAACCTTGGGTTGTTGATCAGGCTTTGGAACTTGTCGTATATGTACATTCGCAAGCAAAAGAATCAAGTGCTCCCTTTGATTTTCCACATTGTCTTTCTGCACATGAGTACAATGAAGATAAGCTTTGAATGAAGTATACAAAAATTAAACACCAAAAAGTAGACACAGAACAGTTCAGTCACTACCTGGAAACCAAACATCAGCTGAAGCCAGTCCAGAATGTCTTCATTTACTTTGTTGCCATGTTCCTTTGGCCAAGGCAAACCCCTGATATTACGGAGTGCAGAAACAGCAGCTTGAATCTGTTAAGCAAATAAGTACAAGCAACCTAATCAACACATTGAACGAAATTCTAGCAGAGGTTATTCATAAGCTAAAAGTAGTAATAATAAGTTGGTGTCAGACATGAAAAAGATGATAAAATTATTAACCATACATTGTTTCATCATAACTTCTGCCTGTGTTTGTGACAGATGTAGATGGGGAAAAGTGTATTCTAGGAGGTTCCCTTAGTAGCTGTCAGTTAGTTGAGACAGTTAGGGTAACTAACTGTTAGTTGTAACTAACTGATTGGTTAATAGCTGTTAGGGGACAGTATATAGAGGGAGTGAGAGGTTAGCGAGAGGGATCTTTTGGGAATTGTTGGAGGGTGGCGATACCTCGAAAACCACTTGTACTCATTTTAGCAGTTGGAAGCTCCCACTTAATAATACTACATTTTCTTTCTTTCTCTCTTCTGGTCCAGTTCTATCAATTGGTATTAGAGCCTTCCACATCATGACTCCCAGCTGCAAACGAGCGGCACGGGTGGTGACGCCGGCATTGCAGTGTTCGCCTGGGTGGGCGCTGGAGCTGCAGAGCGTGGTGGGATTTTAGAATCCAATTGCAAGGTATGGGACTTGGAGTCCCACATTGGAAGTATGGGATTCTAGTGTGGGGTTTATAAGGCCTTGGACTTTCCAACTACAATAGCTAGCTTTTGTGGTGTGGTTCTCTCAAGGTTCTTATCTGTTTGTAACATAGGTAATGCCTAAACCACTGAAAGACTTGATTTTTCTAGGAAATATCAGTTTTTGATTCGGTGATTCTACAGCCCTTAGTCTTTTTAATTTTCATTTGCTTAAACAGGAGTTTCCAAGTTCTACTACAGGGTGTTACCTCTTGGAATCTTGTGTATCAAGCATTAACTCAAATGAAAAGAGGACTAAAACATAATTAAGAGAACAAACCTCATGATATCTCATTATAGCCTCTTTTCCACTATTGGGATCAAGTGGCAAAATATTATAAGGGGCATATAATTGCTTCTGTTCCTCAACCTTAATATGAGCTTCCATAATCTGCAATTAAAATATAGTAATTAATACATTATTCTCTTTAAATGTAAATACTATTCAGCGACCAATAGACATAGTAATGTTACCTCCTCAGATACTGGAATATCTTCTGTTCGATTAACTGCCTTCAATACCTCAAATAAAACAGCAGCAGTTTGATATGCTTTTGTGAGCTGGGCACTGAGGAAGCATAAGAAGTTAATTTCAGTATTCTCCTTTTGCAATTAAAAAGAAATTATACTAGCAGAAATTAGTACAATTCACAGATATTTGTGCAATATAAGAGAGAAATATTCAAGTCAGTGACCAAATTGTTGATTCAATTAAATTGTAAACTCACCGGTCCTTATCAGCAGCCTTATCTAACGCTTGAATATACTTTTCATAGTACTGCCTATAAAAAGTTTGCATTTCACGAGCATCGCTCTTTTTCCTTCCCTCATGTGTTGTGACATTTTCCTGTTAAGAATGGAAAATTACTTCCATACCTTCAAATTTGCAAAGAAATGAATTCCAAAAAATGCTACTCTAAAATAGGAAGAGCGTTTGTTCTTTGGTTTTTTGCTGGTCCATTAATTTACTAAATTAGAAATCATTAAACAAGCTTTTTAAACTCTCCTAATTGTAGCATTTATTAGTGAGGGTAGGGGAATGATCCTAAACAGATTGATAATATTAAGCAAGGAAAACAAATGTAGAAATTCTTAACAAATGAGATCAGAAGTCACCTTCTCTAGACGCTGAAGAAGAGCAGTTTTGAATTGACGAACACCACGCCCACTTGATTGCGGATCTAGTCTGTGAGCTAGTTCAAAGGCATAAAACCGACCTAATGACAATAAAGACATGAGCTTTAGATAAAGAACATTCACATCTAAGTTCAGAAAGCATCTCATTGTTGTGTCATTCTATGAGGCTAACATAATATCCAAATAGAATAATAAAAAAAAGGAGTGACAAGGTAAAAATAACAAAAAGAAATTGCAACAGAGTAGTTTCGGATACAAAGGAAGTAAACACACAATAATTTTTTTTGGTTACAAACACACAATAATTTAATAGAAGTGACAAATTAAGAGCTATATAAAGAGCATTTACCTGATGATTTAACCCATATTAAGGAAAGAAGCAATGAAGTTCAGATATCAAGTAGTTTTGATTCTGAGTTGTTAAAGAACCAGAAATAACCAATCATTAACATTTGGTACAAGTTCTATTCGGAAATAATAGTATATAATAGATACAGCTGAGTCATTGCTGACTCAGCATAAGAGTTAGTTAGTTTATCTAACTGCTTTTGCAGTTATAATGCTCTCTATAAACCATTGTGTCATTTTGTTGTAATTGAATGATTCATTAATACAATAACAGATTTCATAACAGTTTTAGTTTTCTCTCATTCTCTCTCACCCGCATGATTTTCTACAAGGAAAAAAAAACATTTGGTACAAGTAATAAATTTTAAAGAATTAAGAAAAACACAACGAACTCTAGTATTTTACAAATAAAATTAAGCATTCATGATTCATGCAAAGACTGGTCTGGAACATAACAAGAAATTCCCCACCCCCTAAACTATAAATTTTTCAATGATCTGTAATACACGACCAATTTTACCCTTGGGATTGAGAACATTTCCAATCAAACCAAGAATCTGATTAGTCAATTCATCAATGAGAGCTTAGAACATTTGTTTTCCTTTCTCAATGATTATTAGCAACATTGAATCTTCAAAAATCATAGTTTCTATAGAATATAGGACTTCGAAATTTGCAAATCCTTATAAAACATAAATTTCTTCGGCAGTTATCTAACCAAACTTGTCAAATAACATAACCATACAAAGTACACACACACACAAAACAGCAACTTACAGAGATAAGCAACTCTTTTATTGCTAGCCTCTACTTCATTAGCGACACGGAGGATTGGAGCTATCTCAACAAGTGAAGAAGGCACCACTTCACTGTCCAATATCGGCTCAGCTCCTAAATTCCCAGCAGTCTGAGTCCGCAGTATCCGTCTTTGCGGTGGCTGATCAGACCCCCTTCGATAAGACATCTTGATACCTCAATTTATCAATCTGTATCACTTCTAGCTGTTATAACTCCTGTAAGAAACAAAAAGGTGAAACATTAAATTAAATAGCAAATACCTTCAGGAAAAAAAGAAAAAAGATGACAATTATAGGAAATGATGGCAAATCAGAAAACTGATCCTTCACAATTCTGTTATAAGAATCACTTTTCAATAATTGGAAAGGAAAACACATGTTAAGCTTGGTTATTTGGCACAGTCAGAGATCAAAAAAAATTCTTTCATCTCTACCCCTTGTCTCTCACTATCCCTTTGTGTGTGAGATATTAAGATTGAAGGGAGCATAAGATGCAAGGTTGAATATGATTATACTATTCTTATGATCCATCATAAAGAGAAAATTTTATTCCATTTGCAGTGAAAAGTTGAATATCCAAGAAACCCCACATAAACTGCATCCAAATGAATTGCAGAAAGGAAATCAGTAGAAAATTCCCCAAAACCACTGGTTCTATGATCAGTAATAAACACAAGTAAAACCAACTTTCCAAAATCAAAACTTGAAAGAAAAACCAAAATCCCAATTGCAAGAAAGCGCCTATAAACACACCTCAAAAGGCCATGGATGAAACTCTGCCACTGATGCAGTGATATCCTCGTTTCTGCAAGGCACAACAATCAAGCAAGAAAATTTCTTCAGTTTTCCCACTATCTCTGAGCAACCCAACATGCAGAACAGCAAAAAGGATCAACTTTTACATGAAAATCATGTTGTGGGCAACTAAGCATGTGGGAGAGAGTGTGAATAGGAACATCAAATTTACCTCTTAATTATTAAGGATAATATTTAAAATAGAAAAAACAAAAGGGAGTCTCTGCAATCAGCACAAGTCCAAGTGACAATAAAATAAAATAAAAGAAAGCTCTTTTACAAGAAAGTGAAAGGAAAAAAAAATAAAACAGTTAAGAAGCTTACATGGTTGTTAGATAGTATGAGAGACGGAGAAAGTGAAAGAGAAGTAGTAGTAGTAGTTGTTGGGAATGAACATGGATGAGGAGTGTAACCAAACAACTCACAAAATGAGTGAAGAAAGAGAGCAATGGTAACTGGGGATGGTGGGATGATGCATCATGTATGCATATGATGGTTCTTTAAAGTCAATGCTCTTTAGCGGGTATAGTTCCTCCAATCAGAGAAAGACACGTCACCACTTGAGGTTCTGTGTAGTTTCTCCTTTCTTAAATAAACATTTTCCATAAAACAAGGAAACGAAAATGAAAAGGTGACAAAAAAGTGTCGGGGAAGCTTCTGTTAGTTGCATTTTAGAAAGAAATTTCAGTTTAATTTCAATGTATAGTGAATTAATCAGAAACTATCATTGATTTAGCCTGTTTTTGGTTTCACGTGAAAATATTAATTTTAAACTCATAATTGATTTTGGATAAATTTTGACATATTTAATTTTATGTTATACAAGAGTTTAAAATTAATTATGAGTTAACACAACTTTAAATATTTTTGTGTTAGATCTAAAATTTAATAATAAAATATGTAAATATAAATCATATTACATCGAAATCAATTTTATTAAATTATTTTATTTAAAATTAATTTTATTAATGTTGATTTCAATACGTACTAATTTTCAAGATATTAATTGTAAAATAACTGATTTATCATATATGAGTTTGTTATTAGAAAATAACATAAAAAAAATTGCACTATCATTATATATAGTTATATACTACTATTTATTAATAAAAATTGTTTTATGTTCTTATGTTTTAATGAAGAGGAAATATATATTTAATAAGGCAGAATTGATGGTTGTGAAAGTTGTTCAATTTTTTGTTTTCAATATTCAGGATAAAAAGAGAGGGAAAGGGTTAACCACTTAATCATTATCATGATGAAAGCATAGAATATCAGAATTATTGTCAGATTTGAATTTAATCTGATTTTGGACGGTGATTTTATCATAGCAGTCAAGATAAGCTTGCTGTCCCTTTGGGCATCCCATCTTTTATAAATATGCAATATGGATTATCTTATGCTTCTTTTTCTTATCTTTATTTTTTGTATCTTTATGCAGCTTCATGTGCTACCTTAAGCTCACCTCTAAATTTTTGTGGTTTGGCACATCCTTTAAAATATACAATAGTTTAACACTTGAACTTATTTATATAAGTACTACTAGTATTAGGTCTTTAGTCATTAACATGGCAGACACCATAAAAAATAAAATTTACCTGACAAATATTGCTAAATGTTAAATATGAAATATAAAAAATTGGAATACCTTTCTTTATGTGACATGATGTATTTCAACCTTTATCCGTTGCTGATGTGATGCCGTGATGTTTCGTGCTTATGTACGTTTTTAGAAGTTAAATATTATAATGTTTTGTTAGTCTAATGACACTTTAGGAAACATGAACTAATTATATAATAATTGGAATTAATTAATAAAATAGAATACTCATGTAAGATTTCTTTAAAAAAATTACTATTGATTTTATAATTTAAAAAATCAGGAGACAAAATTTGATTGTATAATAAATATAATTTCTTAAAAAAGATAACATTTATATTGATTTTATAGTTTAAAAAAGTTCAACAGATAAAAATAATTATATAATAACTAAAATTAATAAAATATAATTTCAAATAAGATTTCTTAAAAACAGATAAATTTACTATTGCTTTTATAATTTAAAAAGGTCTGGGATGAAAATTGATTGTATAATAATTACAATTTAATAAAATATAATATTTAAATAAGATTCTCCAAAAAAATAAAATTAATATTGATTTGATATATAGTTTAGAAAGGAAAAAAAACCAAGACTTAAACAGATTGTATAATAACTAAAATTAAGTAAAATGTAATTTTTAGATCAAATTTCTTTAAAAAAAGAAATCTATGTTTTTTATAGGCAAATTGGATGCCACCGACGATCTCACCTGATGTTGCTCATCCACTATGAATCTATAAATCAAATAACAAGAACAATCTAAAATCATGTTTACAGGTACCTGATTCTATAATCTATAATCATATAAAAAATAGTGTCTTATCAAAATAAATATATCTATATTTTGGATCTTTAATAAATATTTATATTTGTGTTTGTTTTTAAAAAAAAATTTGGTACTAAATCCCTAATAAAATAATAATTTATTTTTCATCTTTGATTTTTAATCTCTAATAAAATAATAAAATTTGTATTTATTTTCTAATATATTTTGTCAACTATTATTATTCTTTTTCAAAGAATTAATAACAAATAAAAAAAATTGTGAGTAAGTAAACAAAAATTCGTTAATGATTAAAAAATATGTTAAAACAAAAACAAAAGTTTAATTTTCAGGAAGCAAAATCCAAAAAAATATTGAAAAATATAAAATTTAAATATTTATTAAAAATCACGTGCCAATAAAAAATCATATATAAATAAATGACAATACAACATTACATCTTCTAGACTTCGCGCTACACTTGTTAACATGTCCGTTCGTATACTTCAACTTCAAGCATTTACTCCGAAAGCATATGATCCACACCTAATCAATTTCCTGCTTCATCAATTAAGAAATCATTTTTTAATAGTTTTTTAAGAGTTAAATGATGATGCATTAATGTTATAAAATAATTTTATATTATCTTTTAATCATAGATTATTATTAATATAACTCTTAAAGTGATTATTATAAAATCAACAATCTTATTTTAAATAATAATATATAATTATAATATATTATTATTACATAATTTTTTCTCTTTTTTTAAAGCAAAAGACCATAATATTATATCATGTAAACTTGGTACAAAACGTACTTAAGCTTAAAACAGAATCTATCTATCTATATCTATTTATATTATATTAGAAGACAATTCCTTATAAAAAAAAAAAAAAAACTTAAAATGTCAAATCTGAATCGTACAATATGATATGCCAAGTGTGACAATATCAAACCTCAAAGCCCAATAGACAATAAATGACATTAATATACAATTAATTAATAAAAAATTAAAAAGAAGAGAATTTTTGTAAAAAATCTTGCAGAACATTTAATCAAGGAGGGGAAAAATAAGGGGGGATTTCTTTTACGCTAAAAGGAAAAAAGGGAAACTTATAAATAAGGAAAGTTAAAATATAAATAATCAAGTACATTTAAATATATAATTGAATATACATATCTTCTATTCAATATGGAAATAATAAAAATTAATGACTGATATTATTTCGTTTTTTAATAACACGAACATAATCATCTAAATCAGAATTTCAGGAATAAAAATTTAAATCGGGATATTTCTACAAAATCAATTATATATAAAATAAAATATACGGACTTCATTTTATTACAGAAATTATTTAAATCAACTATAGAAAATATTTTATGACATATTTTAAATTTTCATAAAATAATTACTGCATAAAAAATTTATTACATCACTTTTTTACAGGAATATTACATCAATTGTTAAAAATAGTTATTGATAACAAAAAGTATATTAAAATAGTTATTGGTCAGTGTTTCAAAATATAAAATTATAACTAAAGATATTCAAAATCCATGCGTCTTTTCCCCTCCTTGATT
>PYAF01000543.1:1028116-1089094 GCA_007407185.1 Glycine tomentella | reverse complement strand
GAAAGGAAAAAAAAAAAAAAAGACAGTTAAGAAGCTTACATGGTTGTTAGATAGTGTGAGAGACAGAGAAAGTGAAAGAGAAGTAGTAGTAGTAGTAGTTGTTGGGAATGAACACGGATGAGGGAGTGTAACCAAACAACTCACAAAATGCGTGAAGAAAGAGATCAATGGTAACTGGGGATGGTGGGATGATGCATGATGTATGCATATGATGGTTCTTTAAAGTCAATGCTCTTTAGCGGGTATAGTTCCTCCAATCAGAGAAAGACACGTCACCACTTGAGGTTCTGTGTAGTTTCTCCTTTCTTAAATAAACATTTTCCATAAAACAAGGAAACGAAAATGAAAAGGTGACAAAAAAGTGTCGGGGAAGCTTCTGTTGTTGCATTTTATAAAGAAATTTCAGTTTAATTTCAATGTATAGTGAATTAATCAGAAACTATCATTGATTTAGCCTGTTTTTGGTTTCACGTGAAAAAATTAATTTTAAACTTATAATTGATTTTGAATAAATTTTGACATCTTTAATTTCACTTTAGACAAGAGTTTAAAATTGATTTTAAAATAAATTTTAAAATTAATTATGAGTTAATATAACTTTAAAGATTTTTGTGTTGGATCTAGAATTTAATAATAAAAACATCTAAATACAAATCACATAACTTCAAAATCAATTTTAATCAAAATCAATTTTATTAATGTTGATTCCAATAAGCACTAATTTTTAAAGATATTAATTGTAAAATAACTGATTTATCATATATGAGTTTGTTATTAGAAAGTAATATAAAAAAATTGCACTATCATTATATATAGTTATATACTACTATTTATTAAAAATATATTGTAAAAATATATTGTTTTAATGTTCTTATGCTTTAATGAAGAGGAAAATATATTTAATAAGGCACAATTGATGGTTGTGAAAGTTGTTCAATTTTTTATTTTCAATATTCAGGATAAAAAGAGAGGGAAAGGGTTAACCACTAAACCATTATCATGGTGAAAGCATAGAATATCATAATTATTGTTAGATTTGAATTTAATCTGATTTTGGACGGTGATTTTATCATAGCAGTCAAGATATAGCTTGTTGTCCCTTTGGGCATCCCATCTTTTATAAATATGCAATATCAATATGGATTCTCTTATGCTTCTTTTTCTTATCTTTATTTTTTGTATCTTTATGCAGCTTCATGTGCTACCTTAAGCTCACTTCTAAAATTTTAGTGGTTTGTCACATCCTTTAAACTATACAATAGTTTAACATTTGAACTTATATAAGTACTACTAGTATTAGGTCTTTAGACATTAGCATGGCAGACACCATAAAAAATAAAATTTACCTGACAAATATTACTAAATGTTAAATGTGAAATATAAAAAATTGGAAATACCTTTCTTCATAGGTGACATGATGTATTTCAACTTTATCTGTTGCTGATGTGATGTCGTGATGTTTCGTGCTTATGTACGTCTTTAGAAGTTAAAAATTATAATGTTTTGTTAGTCTAATGACACTTTAGGAAACAGGAACTAATTATATAATAATTGAAATTAATTAATAAAATAGAATATTTATGTAATATTTATTTTAAAAAATTACTATTGATTTTATAATTTAAAAAATCAGGAGACAAAATTTGATTGTATAATAAGTAAAATTTCTTTAAAAAATAAGATTTATATTGATTTTATAGTTTAAAAAAGTTCAAGAGATAAAAATAATTATATAATGACTAAAATTAATAAAATATAATCTTCAATAAGATTTCTTAAAAAAAGGTAAAGTTACTATTGCTTTTATAATTTAAAAAGGTCGGGGATAAAAATTGATTGTATAATAATTACCATTTAATAAAATATAATATTTAAATAAGATTTTCCAAATAAAAAAGATTACTATTTATTTGATATATAGCTTAGAAAGGAAAAAAACCAAGAGTTAAACAGATTATATAATAAATAAAATTAAGTAAAATGTAATTTTTAGATTAAATTTCTTTAAAAGAAGAAATCTATGTTTTTTATAGGCAAATTGGATGCCACCGATCTCATCTGATGTTGCTCATCCATTGTGAATATATAAATCAAATAACAAGAACAATTTAATTATATTTACAGTTCCTGATTCTATGATCTATAATCATATAAAAAAAATTGTCTTAACAAAAAATTAAAATATGTTTTCCATCTTAATAAGTATTTATATTTATGTTTGTTTTTTATTTTTATTCAATTTCTAATAAAATAATAATTTATTTTTTATTCTTGACTTTTTTTAGTTTTTAATAAATTAGTAAATTTTATATTTATTTTTTTATATTTTTTATCAATTGTTATTAATCTTTTTTAAAGAACTAATAACAAATATAAAATATTATCAGCAAACAAACAAAAATTCATTAACTTATTAGTAATCAAAAAAATATATTAAACAGAAAAACAAAATTTTAGTTTTAAGAAAGAAAAATAAAAAATATTAAAAATAAATATAAAAATTAAATATTTATTAAGAATCACGTGTCAATAAAAAATCATATATAAACAAATGACAATACAAACATTACATCTTCTAGACTTCGTGCTACACTTGTTAATATATCAGCTCGTCTACTTCAACTTCAAGCATTTACTCCGAAAATATATGACCCACATCTTGTCAATTTCCTGCTTCATCAATTAATAAATTTTTTTAATAATTTTTAAGAGTTAAATAGTGATGCATTAATATTATAAAATAATTTTATATTATTATATAATCATAAATTATTATTAATATAATTTTTAAAATAATTATTATAAAAATCAATAATCTTATCTTATGAATTATGATTAAATGATAATATATAATTATTTTACATTATTATTATATAATTATTTTTTTTTATCTTTTTTAAGGCAAAAGACGATAATATCATATCATGTAAACTTGGTACAAGACGTACTTTACCTTAAAACAGAATCTATCTATTATATTATATATAAGACAACTCCTTATAAAAAAACTTAAAATGTTAAATGTGAATGTACAAATATGATATGCCAAGGTCACAATGTCAAACCTCAGCCAAATGTCAATCATACACATATCATTTATCCAATAGACAATAAATGACATTAATGTACAATTAATTAATAAAAAATTAGAAAGAAGAGAATTTTTTTGTAAAATCTTGCAGAAAAAATTTAAATCGGGATATTTCTAAAAAAATCAATTATATGTAAAACAAAATATACCAACTTCATTTTATTAAAGAAATTATATAAATCAACTATAGAAAATATTTTATGACATATTTTAAATTTTCATAAAATAATTACTGCATAAAATATTTATTACATCACTTTTTTACAGGAATATTACATCATTTGTTAAAAATAGTTTTTGATAACAAAAAGTATATTAAAATAGTTTTTGGTCGGTTTTTCAAAATATAAAATTATCATAAAGATATTCAAAATCCATGCGCGTCTTTTCCCTAATATATGCCTATGCATTAAATTATTGATAGAAATAAGTCCAGGACTTAAGTGATAATTGCTTTAAAATATATTTTTATTTTATTAAATTAAATGAAAATAAGAAATGGATGATTATGTACATTAAGTAACATAAATTATTTATGACATTTATATTTAGATATTATTCAATTTAAAATGATAATAATCAAAATGAATTTAAGCATGGAATTTAAATTGATTACAAAGTGATTTGACATTTACAACCTTTTTGTAAATGACATTTACAACCTATTTATTATTTTGAAATTTGAAATAAAAATATGAAAAACTAAGAACGGCACTTTCAGAAAACTGTTGTTATTAAAATTATTACGTTAATTAATTTAAATAGGTACATTTGACTTTGAAATTTGAAATTATTTCATCATATCACACATGTTGTCCTTTCTTACCTTAAATTTATTTTACCCAGTTTAGTGCTTTTTAAAAAAGATATCATTATAATTAATTTTTGGAAATGATTTATTTTGGTAAATAATTTATGCTAATAAAATAATTTATCTATGACAATATTTGATATAAGTTATACTGAAAAAGTGTAAATATTATTATAAATCTTAAGTTTAATTTTATTTGATATTTGCCAGAATTTTTCAGTATAATTTTTAAATTAGTTTGTAAGTATAATTGTTATAAATTAATTTTCTATTAAATACATACATGTGCCGAACATATATTAGAAAACTACAATTTCTTTGCTAAAAAGAATATAAATTGTTAAAAAAAAGTATTTTTCTCTCATGCAACTAATATTAATAGAAAAAATTATATATATTTGTTATCGTTAAAAACCATGATTTCTAAACCATTATTGAAATTTATGTTGCAAGTTAATAATGAACCATGATTATAATTTTTTTTATAAAAATATTATATATCTGTCAAATTATGGTTTTTATTAATAATAATTATTGACCATTATTTATATATATATATATATTATATCTGAAAATCCATAAATATAATAATTAATCGAATCTTCACATAACTATTTATATTGCAAATTAATAAATTTAAAATTAGTATACTTTATAATACATGATTGATATCTAACACAAAATTTTTATTATTTTTAATCATAATTATTAGTTCAAATTTTAAAATCTTAAAAATTAAATAATAGCATTGTTCACAAAAAGGCATATATGTCATCCATGTCACACAATATTTTTTTTTAGTTAGAAACTCTCACATTATATTTATTTATTTCACAACAATGATTTAAATTACATATATTACCTAATACATAATAAATTTTTATTTCTCTCATTTATTTAAAAATCACGGTTTGCTAGATATATAATAAACTATATATCGATAATAGGAGAGATTTGCTGCTATTCTTTAGTCCGGATCTACTCTTTGGTTGTGAGGCAAGGAATGATAACAATAGTGCTTTACTAGAAAAGAATCTCCTTTATTCTCTAACCTTTATTATTAATAAAAATATTATACTTTACAATCTATGATCACAATTAAAAATAATAATAATTAAAAATATAATCTCTAATATATTTAAAATATTTTATAACAATATATATAAAGTTTACCCATCATGCATGGTATGGGTCACAGAGGCTGGTACATTATAAGAAGTGGCCACACTACACATATCTTATAAATAAAACCATCAAACAAAGTTTAACTAAGAGCAAATAACATTCACCTTCTTTGAATTTTAAATTTATTATACTCTCACTCCTTCTGATAAAATGTATTTCTTTTTTATTTTTTTCTCTTTTTCTTTCCACCGTAAACTACCCCAATCTATCTACCTCACCTCCATAACCACCGTTCCACCAAACCCTAACGCCGCCTCCTGAACCGCCACAAACCACCAGCGGTAGCCATGAGAGGTTGCAATGATAAACGAGAAGGAAGTGCGTTATGTTTCCACCACCGAGGAGGATGAATCAATTGTTTTCGATTGTGAGAGAGGGGTTTCCAAACCCTTATTTGCTCACTGTTGATGATTTTTAATTTTAATTAGATAGCTTTTTCTGATTCACCATGTTAATAGGTTCAATATTTTCTCCTTCTCCACGGTTCTGCATTTTTTCCTTTGGACCCATACTTGGTGTTGTTGAGTTTGAATATTGGTGTTTGTTAATCTGGTGTTCTTATAACAGATGATGTGAGAAAGGCGAGGGCACCGAAACATGTGCAATGCATGTGATGTGTTTCGTTTAACAGAACTAACACCGTGAAGGAGTAAGGCGTGCCATTGTAACAGTTTCTAAAATCATGAGAGGTTTGTGTAGGGATAAATTAAGAAGAAAATACAAGTGTAATAAGTGCTAAATTTAAAGGGGGGAGTGTAATTTGTTCTTTAATTAATATTCATTGACTTAAGGATTTTAAATATCTATGTCATATGATAAAAAAAAAAATATCTCTCGTGTCATGAGACTTGACTAACTAATCCCTAAGTGTATTCTTTTTTTTTTAGTACATAAGTGTATTTGTTATTAAGTTCTTCTTTAGTTATAAATTATAAGATATTTTATTAATTTTATTATTAAAATAACTCCATATGAAATAATACTAAAAGATTAATTTAATATCAATAATTAAATATTACAAAATCAGCTTCGCATACTTATTACCAAATTGCAATGACCCTTTTATTTTTATAAAACCAAATTGTCGCATCACATCATATTTTAGTGACTCATTAACAAATATCAATTTGTTTTCTCTGGTCTTTGCAAGATAAAACTTTGTGATTAAAAGTCCTTGAGGGGTGGTAGGGCCAGGGTAAACGCAGGTTGATATAAAAGTAGCACAATTGTATCATGCACCTTTTAATATGATTTTTATACCTTCCAAAAAAGTCTTAATGGTCAAAAATATTTTTAGCCCTAACACCTCCTCCTCTTCTTCTTTCTTATGCCACACAAGTACCCTCTCTTATGGACTATGAACATGGTGCCGCCCAAGGTTTAGGTGTCCAATTCATGTGCCTTCGTCCTCTTTTTCCATCCGATGTGAACATTGCAATGTCATTTTTCTCTTGGCAGTGACATTGTAGTTATCGAAGGTGGTGACTAGGCTTGTTTAGAAGAGTTAAGAGAGGAACAATAATAAAGAAAATTAGAGGTCTTGAAAACTATCTTAGAATGGTGATGATGGGGTTATACTTGGTGAAAAGGTAGTGCATGGTGGCGTGGAGGTGCAAATGCGACACATGTTGACACAATAGCTTACCACCACATGTTTGCGTAAGCATTAATTTATAATTCATGTTCAATAATAATTACATCAAGAACATGAAAAATGATCTTTAGAATTCATGAGTTTCACATAAACATACCTTTATCTATAATTGCGGAAAATCTTTATTGGTAGAATGCTTTTGTATATTCTTTGGGGAAAATCCTTTAATGGCAGAATGCTTTCTCAGAGTCTTGACTCTTTCTTTTCTTGTATCTTCTTTAATAGGGATTGGATGCAACTCTCATGGGCAGACAATGGTGGTATTCAGTTTTCTAGATATCTCTCTTTTTATAAGAAAACTGAACCACTAAGTTTAATATAATTGCACCTATCAACAGTTATCTTTTAATATAACGACATATATTAACAGTTATCTTTTTAATACATTTAAGATAATTATTTTATTAACAATTATCCTTTAATAACTTTCATTTGTAACCAATTATCTTTATGTCCTTTATTCATTAAATCAAATAACATTTATTTAAATGAGCCACAATAATAAATCTTACATTCTCCCACTTGGCTCATGTCATAAATTTCATTTCATGATTTAATGAAAACAATTATAATGCGCATTCATAGGGCTAAAGTTTTCATACATTGGCCTCATCATAAATCATGATCAGAAATAAAAACCAATAAGAGTCATGGCGGTTATATGCTATCAAATCGGCATAGTTCCTTCTATGTACTACTATATTAGCTCTTCTTCCTAATATGATACTTTAATGGAAGTTTACATCGTAATGTCCCACAATAATACTATTATGTCTTCATTAGGGACAAATCTTGTTTTTCAAAATAATCATTCATACATGCATGTATACATAAATTTGAAAACAAGATAATTTTCAGAAACTTAAACATCATTGAATTCAGAGTGTCAATAGTCAATAATTTCGATAATGATCAACATTCATTAGCTGACATAATGCCCATACTACATACTTGACCAGTAAACATCTTGGGCGATAATCCCTTTGTCAAGGGATCAGCTATCATAAGATCAGTGCTAACATGCTCTATAGACACTCTATGTTTCTGAACCTCTTCTTTAACGACAAAGTATTTCATTCCATGTACTTAGCACCCTTTGAATACTTGTTGTTTTTATAAAAGAAGACTGCTGCGAAATTATCACAAAAATTTTCAGCGGCCTATCAATACTGTCGACCAATTCAAGCCCTAAAATAAAGTTCTGCAGCTATTTAGCTTGAACCATGGCCTCAAAGCATGCCACAAATTCAGCTTTCATAGTGGATGCAGCAATTATTGACTGCTTCACACTTTTCCATAATATAGAGGGTACTAGACCTCCTATAAGTAAGCATGTGACCTTTAGTGCCTTGCAAATATCTCAGAATTTTCTTTGCAGCTTTCCAATGATTCATACCAAAATTTCTCTAGTATCTTTTCAACATTCTAACTGCAAAGCTAATATATGGTCTCATACAAGTCTGAGCATACATTAGGCTCCCAACAAGTGATGCATATATGATTGCTTCCATTTCTTTTCGTTCCAATTCATTCTTAGGACATTGAATGAGACTAAACTTGTCTCCTTTCTGAATTGGTACTGGAAATGATGAGTTTTTTTTTTTCTGAATCTCTCTAAAACTTTATTAATATATGCTTTCTGAGACAAACCCAACAATCCTTGTGATCTTTCACAGAATATTTCTATCTCAATCACATAGGATGCCTCACCCATATCTTTCATTTTCAAAGTTACTAGAGAGAAACTTCTTAGTCTCATTTAAAAGACCAATATCGTTAGTTGCAAGCAAAATATCATCAATATACAGAATCAATAATATAAACTTGCTCCCACTGACCTTTAGATATTTACATTGGTAAACAATGTTTTCTTTAAATCCAAAGGAAACACCAGTATCATTGAACTTAAGGTACCATTGTCTTGAAGCTTGTTTAAGTCTGTATATTGATTTCTTAAGTTTGCACACAATGTGCTCTTTTCCCTTTTCTATGAACCCCATTGGTTGGTCCATGTACACATCTTCCTCTAAATTCCCATTTAGAAAGGCAGTTTTCACATCCATTTGGTGTAACTCTAGATCATAATGAGCCACCAATGCCATAATGATTCTTAGAGAATCCTTTCTTTGAAACTGGTGAAAAAGTTTCTTTGTAATCAATATCATCTTTCTGAGTGAATCCCTTTGCAACTAGTCTGGTCTTATAACGTTCCAAGTTATCATGAGAGTCACGTTTGGTCTTAAAGACCCACTTACAACCAACTCTCTTGCACCCTTCTGGTAACTCAACCAGATTCCAAACTTTATTTTGTTCCATAGATTTCAACTCATCTTTCATGGCATCTAACCACTTATCACCATTTTCATTATTTACGGCTTGTGAAAATGTTACTGGATCATCTTTTACACCCAAGTCAAATTCAGACTCTTGTAGATATACCACATAATCATTAATAATAACAGATCTCTTATCCCTTTGAGATCTTCTTAATGCTATTTGCCGTGGTTCTTCTACAATGGGTTTATTGGCAACTTTCATCATGAGTAATGGGATCATTCATTTGTTGTTCTTCATTCTTATTAATCGGTTCAATAACATGAGGAACAACAACTTTACTAGAGTTACAAGTCAATGGGACTTATATTCTCACTTCATGAATATCCACTTTATGTGGTATTTCACTCCCACTAACTTCATCATTCTCATTGAACTAATATGATAAGGATAATAAAATCTTTACCCTTTCGATTTTTATGGATAACCAATGAAATAACCACTGATTGTCCTTGCATCCAGTTTCTTTTCTTGTGGATTGTAGTATCTAATTTCTGCCTGACAACCCCAAACATGTAGGTGTCTTAAACTAGGTTTCCTTCCAGTCCAAAGTTCAAAAAGGAGTCTTTGAGACTGACTTACTAGGAACCCTGTTCAATATGTACATGGCAGTTTTTAGAGCATAAGTCCACAATGAAACGGGTAAAGAATAATTACTTAACATACTCCTAACCATATCCAACAGGGTCCTATTACGCCTTTCTGAAACACCAATTTGTTGTGGTGTACCGAGCATTGTGTATTGAGCACAAATACCACGCTTTTCCAGGAATTTAGCAAATGGGCCCAGATGTTGTCCACTTTCATCATACATTTCATAATATTCACCACTCGTATCGGATCTAGCAATTTTCACTTTTCTATCTATTTGCCTTTCAACTTCATTAATATAAATCTCCAAAGCATTTGTAGCTTGAGACTTATCATGTAGCAAATAGATATAACCATAACGTGAATAATCATCAATGAAGGTGATAAAATATTTTTCTTTATTGAAAGTATTAACATCAAACAGACCACATACATCAATGTGTATAATTTCAAGAAGCTCAATGCTTCTTGTGGCTCCTTTCTTTGTGTGTTTTGTTTGTTTACCTTTGATACAATTCACACAAACATTTAGATCAGTAAAATCTAAATCCGGAAGGATTTCATTCTTTTTACCAATCTTTCAATTCTTTCGTTGGAAATGTGTCTCAATCGTTTATGCCACAAGTAAGCAAAACATTCATTCATTAAGGTACGTTTAGTACCAACATTATGTGTAGAGTCATAAGCGTTTTAGTATAAAGATTATCAAGACATAATACATAAGGTACCATTGCCAATCAAACGATTATGCTAGTACAAACTGAAACTACCACTAGAAACACGAGTTGTACATCCAAAATCAATCCACCAATTATTATCCGGAACTTCAGTAAGGTTTGATTCATAACATACTCAAGCATAAGGCATACCTTTCTTTTCAAACCAAACCTTACGTTTTGGACAATCCTTTGAGAAGTGTCCAGCCTTACCACAAAAATTACATCTGTTTCCATTAGGTTCCTTCTTGTGGATTGGAGAAGAGGAGGCCTGATTGATCTTTAATGGTCCCTCTTCCATTCTTCTCATGTTTCTTACAACTTTTCTTTTTAGCTTCTTGATGTTTGACATAATTGATGGAATGAATTCCCTGGTTCTTAATTCTGGTTTCCTCTTGAACTAACACACTGTGCAATTCATGCACATTCCATTTGTCTTTCATGGTATTATAGTTCATTTGGAAAGGACCATACTCAGACAGTAATGAGTTCAATATGAACTACACCAGAAAATTCTCATCCACAACCATTCTCAATGATTTCAATCTTGCTGCAATGTTTATCATTTGAATAACATGCTCATGCATAATACGTGAACCATCAAATTTCATGGTGGTCAGTGTACTCATTAGTGTCCCAGCAAGAGTCTTGTCAGCAATTTGGGAGTACTCTTCCACAAGTTTTATCATTTCTTTAGCACTTTCAGTTTGCGGAAGAGTTGACTTAATATTGCTTGCAATGTTCATTCGCATATACATCAGACTCAATCTATTTGATCTTTCCCAGTTCTTAAAATGGACTCTTTCATACTCGGTGCTTGCATCAATAATAGCACTAGGTTTCTCTTCTCTAAGAGCCAAATCCAAATCCATTACCCAAAGGTAAAATTCAATTTGCTCTTTCCATTCAGAGAAGTTTAGTCCATTGAAAACTGCAATAGTTGAGAAAAGCGAATATGTAGCAACAAGTATTGCAAAGTATAAAATTTGAAAACTTATTGCTTTGAATCATATATGTCACATACTAACATAATTCACAGATTCATACATCATAAAATGCATATTAATGTTCACCTTTGGGGATCCATTAATACACAACATTAAGCTATAATGATGCTACTAAATTTTGTTTTTCATAATTTGACAATAATACATATACTAACTAGGATTACTTACTATCTTTGGATATATAAATAGAACTAGCCGTGTATCTATTATGTCAACATTCATGTTTATTTATTATGACGACAAATAATCATCCTTTGGATTGATCCTTAACTGTCCCATAATAATAAACTTAATATATCACGACATAAACTATAATTTTATACCATTCATAACATCACAGTCATGGTAATTGAAACATAATCATAATGTTTGAAACTAATCAATTCATCAAGAATTTGGCCACTTTGGTGACTAACAAATTCACCATACTTAATTCCAAACTTGAAATAAACATACAATTTGGAATTAAATTACTCATACAAATTTGGCCACTTTGGTGACTAACAAATTCACCTTACTTTTAATCCCAAGATATAAACACCTCATAAAGTACAAAAATATATTAAAATTATAGGATTTTAATAACATTTAAACACATCCTAACATCATAATTAATTTTCAATGTCAACAAAATATACAGTCATTCGATCACAATACATCAACACATATAACTTTATCAAATATAATTTTAAATATGCATTGATACAATTTTTAATTAGGGAGAGCAATAAGGTGATCAATCATTATTGTTTACTTTTCATTACCAACATTAACGTGTCTTTGTTTGAAAAGACCATAAGAGCTTTATTATGATATCCATTGGAACATAATACATACCAAGTGAGAAATAACAATTATGTGATATTATTCTATCAACATTATTTGATCAATAATATTCGCAACAAGCAGAAAATTAAGATTCAAAATCTACCATAATACTTTATCGTTGTATCAACAAAAATTTAGTAATGAAAAATCACAAATTCTTAAACCATGCTCTGATACCACATGTAAGCATTAATCTATAATTCATGTTCAATAACAATTACATCAAGAACATGAAAAAAGATCTTTAGAATTCATGAGTCTCACATAAACATACATTTATCCATAATTGTGGAAAATCTTTATTGGTAGAATGCTTTCGTATATTCTTTGGGAAAAATCCTTTAATGGCAGAATGCTTTCTGAGAGTCTTGACCTTTTCTTTTCTTGTATCTTCTTTGATAGGGATTGGATACAACTCTCATGGGCAAACAATGGTGGTATTCAGTTTTCTAACTATCTCTCTTTTTATAAGAAAACTGAACCACTACGTTTAATATAACTGCAATTATTAATATAACTGCATATATTAACAGTTATCTTTTTAATACATTTAAGATAATTATTTTATTAACAATTATCCTTTAATAAATTCCCTTTGTAACCAATTATCTTTATGTCATTTATTCATTAAATCAAATAACATTTATTTAAATGAGCCACAGTAATAAATCTTACAGTTTGAGTTCGAAGAAGGGAAGAAGGGTTTTGTCGTCTATTCTGAAACAATTATTATGAAATAGAATAATTTCCATAATAACTATTTTAGAATATGAAAACTTACATTCTAAAATAATTATTCAGAAATCTGAAATATAATATTATTCCAAAATAGATATTTCAAAATATTGTTTTCATATTCTGCCAATAAGCATTTCAGAAATCTATTACTTGCTAGGCACTCCATAATAATAAAAAATTATATTCTTACAAAATTTAATTTAAAACATTACTTACAAAAATTTGAACTCAATTTCACTCTAACCATGTTAATAAAAAATTAAAAAATATATTCAATATAATAAACTACAAAAAACATGTGCAAATCGTTATTCTTTTTACAGAAACAAACTCGTTGTTTAACATCGTTTTTATTTATTTCTTAGAACAATAAATAAGAACTAAATTAAATTTTAGGCCTTGTATTCTTTACATGTATGGGTTTCTGTATCCCATGAGTTTTGTAGGATATAGGTTCCGGCAAAAGCACCAATAATTAATGTCAGTGATAGTAACAGGACACGAGTTTAAAGAAAAAGAAAATAAAAGTTAATAGACATAGATAATTGTGGAAGAAAAAATAGTAAAAATTAAAAGAGATAAAATTCAGTTCTCATGACAAAATAATAAAATATATAAATTAATGAGTGTACTAACACTCTTAACATTGCATGCATAATCTGTAAAAAAAAAAACATTGCATACATATGATCATGTTAGTTAAGCCCTTTTATGAAAAAATAAAACGTATTTATATTTTTAAGTTTAATAGTTATCTATTATTAACGTAAAAATTTACTCTATCAATCAATCAAAAATATTGTTAGTATATCGTTATTTTTGTTTTGTAGTTTGTACCATTAGCATCTTCCGTCCATTAATTAGAAATTAATCTATTTTATAAACATTATTTAAGTGTGCTTTCCTTCTTTCCACAAAACATTTTTCTATTCATATGCACAAGAAGAATTGAACTTTGGCTAACATCTTTAAGGTTAAGGAACTCAAGAATCTGTTAATTATATCAAATTTTATTGATAAATAAATACATTATTCATTACAAATTGAGAAAGAATATGACATATTGGCAATTGGCATGTGTTTGATGGAACAAAGGGTTTACACAAACTAACATGTATTGCACAATTGACAGAACCAGGGGAGAGCCCATAGATAGTTAATGGTATTAATTACTTTAGAGTTCCATTAGATTAGATTATATTAAATAATTAATTACGCAACCTTTTCTGTTGTGCTAGTGGAACCTAAAAGAGGGATTTGAATTTATCCTACTTTTGCTTTTGGGCTACTTTTGTCCTACAATTTTAACTCTATAGGTCAGAGTCGTTACTTATTAAATTCAACTTGGGAGTGAATTAAATGCTTCTTTAATAAATTCTAATAAACAAAAAATACTTTATCCATAGATTTATAAACATGTATTGAAAGTGAAACATGTTTAAATTTTTTGTTAAAGATATCATGAAGCATTTTTATAAAGTCGAATAAATTATTCTAAATATTCTCTTGGTCATTAACTCGGAGTATTGGTCAGATTACTAATTCAATAAGTGAGTTATTGTAAGCCTGATTCAAATAGAGTATTTATATTTTTCGTTTCCTAAATTAGAGTCTTTTTTTTAGTCCACGAAAATTTATGTCTTTTAATCTCTCAAATTCAAAAAAACATTCTTTTTAGTCGATCCGGAAAAAAATTATGAGACTAAAAAAATACAAGTTTTCATTAGAGTGAAAGGACTAAAAAAATATTTTCTAAACTTAAGAGATTATAAATATATCTTTTATTATTTTGGGACTAAAAAAACAGATTCTCAAATTTAAGGGATTAAAAACATTTAAATTTAATTTAATTAGGGAGTCATTAGAGTTAATTCTTTTCATGGTCAAAATATATTTGTAGCTCTTTAAAATATTTTGAAATATTAATTTTGGTCTATATATTACATTTTTTAAAATATATAGTCTAAAAACATATTAAATTATTTTAGATATAAAACTAATATTCTGAAATACTTTTTTGAAAACCCTATAAATATGTGTGCGCGCATGCCAGTGGTCTTTAAAAAAGAAAGAAAAAACAAGGAGGCATTAGACAATAGTGAATATCATTGTCAAAGATTTGGCAGATTTATGAATCAGCATGATCCATTGCATACTAGATAGGTTGAGTGGAAAAAGAAAGAAGACCAAAACACTGTAGTAAGCATCACTGACATGACATTTGGCTTTGATCTCTAGTTAGGTATAATATTTCTTATGGGCTATAAATTTTTCGTTGTCCACATGCATGTGCATTCTAGTCTTTCTTTATTTGCCTGAAACGACGACAAGCGACCAAGAAGACATTGACTCGGATATTATATTTTGTATTATTGAACACCTCACAGAATAATTGTCAAAACAAAACAAAATTTCTTGTGAATTAATTCAGGCAGGGATCAGAACACAAGGCATCTCCAAAGGCTCTTGTCTATGTATTTTATGATTGGTCACAGTAAATTGATTGATAGATCTTCCCTACATAACAATTATTTTTACTTCTATGCTAAGAAATATTGTAAGTGTATATACCATAAAGTAATGTAATATGCTTTTGGAAAATTGTAACTTTCCGAAAAGATGGATCGCGGTCCTTTAGAATAGAGCTTTGTATACATAAAGAGACTTTCGACTTAATTTCTGCGAAACTATAGCCCTATTATATTTTGATCGAAAGCACTTTAAGATAGCGAAATTAGTACTTTTCAATAACAAAACAAAATCAAAGTCGAGTTCCGAGTCGTGTTATGTTTCCTCAGGATCAGTGGTTTGTTGACTAGTTCTACACAAAAAAAAAAAAAAAATACCCAGGTTGCTTTTAAAAACTAGCATGTGTTTTTCTTGTTTAGTACATGATGAATTCGAGGATAAAAATAATTAAAACCTAAATTTTAGGTTTATCAACAAAAGAATTATGAGAATTAATATTGATCCCTTTAAAATTGTTTTTAATTCCTATTATGAATGTGTAAATACAAAAATGTTCTTTTATTTTTTTTCCTCTCATATTGACTTCCACCATACCCTTTCTGGTAAAGCAATATAATAATGATTAAATTATGTTTCATAATTATAACACAACAAATCGTAATTTTGTTGTACATTATACAATGAACTATTGTTATCTCAAAGTATGACATTAGCTTAACATAGATGCAGATCCACCCTTCTAAAATGACAGTATTTAGAAAAGAAATTAGGGCAATTTTTTTAAGTGCTAAGAGACATAGGTCTATGCAAAATAAGGTGATTAAGAAAAAAAATTACGATGATAATTTTTAGAAGAACAAGCTGCACAGTGAGAGAGTGTGGATTGGGTTAGCATATGTCAACCATAAGAGATGTAGGAAGTCGCTATTCTTACCCCCTCAATTTCTATTCACAACCAAACGTGGTTGATATACTTTTATATTTTAAAAATGCTCTTTTAAAAAATATATGATTACGATGTGCAATTTCTACACGGGAATCATATTTTTTAATTTGTTTAAGTATTTTTTTTCAATCCCAAAATAAGCTAAGAAAATTTAATTTTATTGTATAATTCAAAACGAAATTATATTTTATAATATGCAACATAATTATATTTTCATTGTGTGAATAATTTTAAATATTTAAAAATATCTTTTAAAGGTAAATAAAAAAAATGATACAACTTACTTTTTTTTTTACTTTCTTTTGTCGAAATTGAATTAATTACTATTGAAGTATTTTTCTTTGACAAAATTACTATTCATAGTAGTAATCAAATTAATTATTAAATAAATTATCTTTTTAATAATAATCTAACTGATTAAGATACTAATTTGTATCATAATTAATTTGATTGTAATTAAAAAAGATAATTTGTGTAGTCACTAATTTAAATTTCAGTTAAAAAAGTAATTTAAATCATAAATAATTCTATTACTATTTAAAGAGATAACACGTATCATTAATAAGACAATTTATATCATAATTAATTCAGTAATAAAAAAAATTTAACTTACATCATAATTCAATAATTAAAATAAAAATATAAAAATTATATAATATAATCATGATTTCATTAAATATTTGGGTTTAGATACACAAAATTGTATTTCCATTGTATATCCAAACCCTGATACATGCATATAACATAAGAGACTACATATGTAATTATAAATAAAAAAAATGCAAAGAAAAGTCAACTGCCTCTACAACATGTGGTCCTCTGTGTGATGGTCAATCTCTATTGTAGGATATCATGTTCGTATGTGACATTGGGTACCACCCTTAAATACAACAGAATTGCATTTTTTTTGTTGTGTATCTAATCACTGCTACATGCATAAAACATAAGATACTACATATGTAAATATAAATAAAAAATGTAAAGAAAAGTTAGCTGCCTCTACGACTAGTGGTCCTCTTCCTCTGTCCTTATGAGTTGCATCCAACTATTATGCATTCCAGTGCAATTGCTATTAACTGCAATTGATTGCTTGATTGTCAAGATCTAAATCGTAGTCTCAATGGTAGAGACAAATCAATATAATCTTGTGTTATATACCTCTTTCTCTATATGTTTTAACTGTCCTAGAGTTGTGATTCTGTTTTTTGAACAACTTGTTTTTAAAATTTCTTTCTAAGCTTTTGGTCAAGTTCCTCTTTGTTAAGTTTTCTTTAAGTATCATGTCGAACGATAGAGTTTTTCAGCACACATTTTTTTAGCAAAGTCCAAAAAAGAGATAACTTGATATATCATGCAAGTCCTTATTACTTTGCATCAACCAAAAGAGTTTCATCCTCAATTCCATCACAAAAGGATATAAACTAGTAAGCAAACCTAATTAAACCATTAGAACGTATTAGTCCTATATAATTACAAGATTCTATGAAATTTGGGCAAGCTAATGCTCTAAGTTATAGAAAAGATTAAATATTTGTACAATTATACACCAAAATGTGTATGCAAAATAGCCAATTATCACATTTTAATATGTTATGTTGTATATTTTGTATATTTCAAAAGTTTACTATTTATTATTTTAACTTTGAATATTTTCCAATATAATGACTTTATTGTAATTCCTTTTTACCGTTTTAATTAGCCATAATTTTTGTTTTAAATTGATTTTAATACCTTATTTATACATAATTGTTACTCCTTATTTTTAGTTAAATATCTTTATTATATATTATTATTATTATTATTATTATTATTATTATTAATATATTCCTTTTTTCTAACTATAAAAAGGATGCTCTCCATCCTTCAATGGGAGTATATATCATCTAATTTCTCTTTATTTGTTCATGGGTTATCTACTCTTTTATGTTACTACTTGTCAGTTATGATGCCCTAATTATTTTTTGAGAAGAGCCCGTTAAATCTTGGGGGGTTTACTCATTTTGCGGATAAGTACGTCCTTAAGGACAATGTGTCTAACATGCGTCTCAGGCTTAATTTGTTCATGATCATATTTATTTGTAGACTATGTTCGTGAATGATTGATTTGTGGTTCGTGAATAGTTTGTGGAATCGATGATTTGAATGCCTAAGACAACAACCTTAAGGACTTATAAGTTGTTCATGATAATGTATAGTGAGACTGTTTATTTGCATCATGTGTGAGCTCAACAACACCTGGATCTTGTACCACACAATGAGAAGAGATATAATGGTTGATTGAGCCCCAATAGTGGAAATTAAATGAGACTAATTTTCAAAGTTTTGACCTTAATATGTGTCACATTTAGGTACACAATTTTAACCTTTTATTTTTATTTGTTTTGCGTGAAATCTAAATCTACCGAGAAAAAAAAATAACAAAATGTAAGTCATAATTTGCAAACTGATGTTAGCAAATTTTTTTGAGAACCTCTCTCGAAATCATTATGAATGTTTTTTTTTTTTTTTTTATGAATCACATGGGAGAAATATTGGATACTCATCATATTTTAGAGGTGACATTTTAGAAGTGACATTTTATTGACTTTATATGGTGACAATAAAATGATTGGATTGTGAGAAAAATATATACATGGGCTATTTGAGATATGAGTTCTCTAAATTTTGTTCTTGAATGAAATTGTATTTTGTGACATGAAGTACTTGGGAGTATGTGGATTGTTAGCAACTTTCGAGTACTTGGTTTTAGTATCAAGTGTGATGTTCCAAATACAAAATTTACATGACATGAAATGCTTGAGATGTACCAAAATTATGGTATTAAACATAATAGGCTTTCCATTGTGTTAGAAAATACTGTGATGTTAATTGGATCTTAATTGGTCTAAATTGAGACAAAATCCACTAATAACTGTGTCATTGTACATTTTAGTACTTAAAATTCATGAGAGTATTTGTTGTCACTTGGAATCAGTGGTGGAGACACGAATTTTATTGAGAGGGGACAAAAACAAAAAACTATATCATAAATAAAAATATTCCAAAGACCATACAAACCTAATATAAAAAAAAACTATTACAGAAATTAAAATTACTTCACTTGACTCTTACTTCACGTGTTTTCATATTATTAAAATCATCTATAATTGAATCTATGCTAAAACTCGAATAACCTTTTTTCAATTTCTAAATCCCTCAACAACAAATGTATTAAGTCCAAAACGACCACTGCCACATGATTTACCCCACATCATTTACTAAATAAATAACAAGGCAAACAAAATGCAGCATCTTTGCTTGGAGAATACTCTAATCAAGATGGAAACAAATCAAATCAAGAAGAGCAAAAATGGCGTCGATTCTTCTCTGGCCCAGAAAAAGGATAATTTTGAATCTTGTACTAAAATGGACCAAATTTAAGATAAGCACGACGAATTCTATCTTGTTGATTTATAGGATATTTTCATATTGGAGGGCGTAATGCAGGATCTCTTTCCAATAAAGCAGGATCAACTTCTTTAACTACCTCTTTATTTTCAATTCTAGGAGACTTTGAAGAAGGAATCTCGGTATTCAACAATTCAACATTAGGAGTAGACAATGACAAAGACTCACTATTCTTTCTCTTAAAATAAGCATCAATGGTAGTAGCACCCTTCCCCATAATTTTTCTGCGCGTCAATCACAAACAATATCAAGTAGCAATGACAATCGCGTAAAGTAAATCACTGTTACATTTTGAATGAGATGCACACAGCACATTGCACAACATTAACAACCGAAATAGTAGTTTATGTTTTTTTATATTTTGTTTCAAATTTTAACAAAAACGGGTTCAACCTAACATGGTGGGGGTGCATGTGTAAAAACAAGGGGAGCAAATAGCAGTTTATTTTATTTTAGAAGAATAACAACATGAAGAAGAAAAAGAAAAAAGAGAGAAAAAGAAAGGAAAAAGGGGATAACTGAAACTCTTCACTCGTTTACCAAATGAAACAACTTTTTTGACTCTTTCTATTCTCTTGGGATTTGCATTTCCTTTTTCCCCTTTGTGTCAAGACCTATCCCTTTTATAGTGTTCTTTCTTCCTCTTCCTTTTCCTCTTTATTTTTTCCTTATTATTGTTATTTTTTTTGTTTTATCATCTTCCTTTTTTTATGTTATCTCTCTTTCCCATTTTATTTTTATTACATTTGTTTCCTTTTTTTATATATTTTTTCTTCTTTTATGTTTTCTTTTCTTTTTATTGTTTTAATATTTTTTTTCTTCTTTTTACTACGTTTTCTTTATATTTTTTTCCCCTTTTATATTTTTTTAATATTTTATCTTTTTTTTTTCGTTTTTTTATTAATTTTTTTATGGGGGCAGTGGCCCACCCTAGCTCCTCCTAGTTCTGCCTCTACTTGAAATTCAATCAAGTTGACCTGTATAATTTTATCTACTATGGAGACTTAATTTTGACTTAGTAGAATAGGAGATGTATTGGCTAAAAATGTCTTAGCAAATGTGTTCCTTTATGGAAAAGTGCATATTCTATATTATGTTGTGATTGCCAAAAATAAAGAGATATTTTGGTAAAGCGATTGCTTAAAAACATAAAAAGCCTTTTGTTTATGTGAAATCAATAATGGATTCGGCCAATTCTCAAATTTAAACTCTTGGGAAATAAATTATTGTATGAAACATCGAGGGGAATGTGACTTTTATTAAACCACTTAAAAACAAATAAGTGATAATAACCCAACCTTTGTTATTGAAGATCTCATTAACTATAGTTGTATATTTGATGTAAAAAAAATATAATTGTATATTTATTTAATTTTACAATTTAATTACATATTATATTAATGAATAAGATTAACTCATTTTTAAAATATTTAAATACAATCTTATTCTTTGTATTTTTAAAAATATGTAATTTTGTTTTTTCATTTATTTTAAGATATTTAGTTCTTTTATTTTTAAAATTTCACCGTTTAAGTATCCCTATTTTAAAATAGAGACATTTATTCCATTAGTTTTGTAAAATTTTCAATTTTGGTCATTCTCCTTCTATCAAATTCAAAAAGTGTTGATAAGTTAGAAATTAACTTAATGTGATATAGATAATATGTTTAACCTACGTCATAATCAATGTTAATATCTTAACCATCAATGTTTTTAGTTTGAGGGATTGACCAAAATTATATATTTTATAAAAATAGAAGACTAAATGTCTCTATTTTAAAATAAAGAATTAAAATTGTGAATTTTAAAAAATAGAATATCAAAATTCCATTTAAACTTTTTTAAAAATATTGTCATGTCTTACTTGAAGTTCAAACAAATTATTCAATTTAAATTTTTGGTTGAATTAAGACATGGATAAACTAGACATTTTCCTATCCACGGTAAAAAAATAAAAATAAAATATTAAATTATACTTACACCTCTTATATTTTTTTTTTTCAAATTACACTTGATATTCTTCATTTTTTGCGACCTAAGAAACTCTTTAATTGTTTAGCTTACATTACACCCCAACCTCATTCCTCATAAACATCGTTTAATAATTTAATAAAAAGTAGACACATCATGACTTTTAATGAAAATTTAAGTTTAAAATATTCTTACTTTCTTCCTCAAAATTACATCTTTGATTTTATAAATCATCATCTTCTTTAACAAGCCCTCTTCACTTACCACCAGCACCTCTTCCTCTTTCTCCCTCTCCTACGGTAGCATAATCTTTTTCTCCTTATAGTCTTCCTCATCTACCAACACAATCTGTGGCAGCATTTACTCCCGTCGGAGCAACCACCACCGTAGTCTCTGCCACCACTATCATATCCACCTCCTCGTCCCGACCATAGCTTTGACCATCATCATCGCTGTGTCTAGTTCCTTAGACATAAGTGTCGTCGTGGTCAGTGACATTAACATCCTCGATGTGTTCGTTAGAATCAGAATCAAGGAAGGAATATCGAATATAATTGAAAAAAAAATTCAGGGTTAAGAATGTAATTTCCTCTAATGACAATGTGATACCGAATATAACTTAGAAGTTAGACTTGTACCCTTCGTGTGTACGGAATTGGGGCACTGTCCTGTTCTGTGTTAAGGAGCTAAATATCAGAAGAGATCACAGAAAGCGTCAGCAACAAAACTAAAGAAAGCGGTTTCACAGACCGAGAAATCCCAATCCCATGGCAGAGGAAGGGAAACCCGATGCGCAGCTCTTTCAGCTTCTCTCCAATCTTCTCCACCAGGTTCATTCCCCCCTCTCTGTCTTTTCATCTCAATCTATTCGCTTATTATTATCATCTTCTCAATATGTTGTTCCATTCTCGAATTAATATTCAAGTTTTTCCCTTTTTATGGAGTTTCATCATCTGGGTATCTCACTTTTTACCATCTTATTATTATCAGATCTCTGAATTGCGTTTCTGTTGCGATTTAATGCTTCCATTCTGTTTGATTTTACTCGCTGGATCGTAATTTAACTTGGGTTTTGGGCAGTTATCTAGCATAGGCACATACTTTTTCTGTGTGTGGTTTTACGAGTAATCCATCGTACCTTTGAGGTTTGTGATTAATCCTTGTCCGGAGTACCGATGTTTCCCCTCTGTATGTAATTGTTGTTGTGGTGAATGTAATTGCATCAGATCTTTTATGGAGTTCGCCACAAGGATATGAAGAATATATGATTTGTGAGCTAGTATTGAGAGATAGGGAAATACAGATAGAATCGAAGTATCACTGTATTGATGTGTGTCTTAAAATGAGCATAGTTGGTTTACATTTGTCTGAAGTCTACATTTTTATAGTTGTTTGTGGGGTCAGAGCTGTAAGCAAGGTCCCTTGGGCCACGTGTGATTTGCGTTGGTTATCCCATACTTTGAATGGTAGTTATGGCGGTTTGTAACTTATGCCAGTCTTGTATTTTATGTTGGTTTTAACATTTTACCGCCTTCAATGATGAATTCTTGTTTTGATGTTATCCTGGGGTAATCCCCTGAACAGAGATCAGAAGTATGTTTTCCTCTATATGCTTAATACTACTCCCACTGACACGTGAGAATTTGTTGTTTCTCTTGTGGAAAGTAATGGGTTACTGCAACAATGCGGTAGGCTAATCCTCTTTATCTGTTGTTGTTTGTGTAATTCTGTTAGAACTGGTATCATAACAGTGTGAAAGAACTGTTTCTTATTGAATGAAACTAGGGAGAAGCCCCCAATGAAAAAAATACACTGCTCCAGATATTTGGAGAGGTTTGGATCCACTCCTTACACTTTTTTCTCAATCACCAAAAGTCTCCTAAACTGTTTACAGCTGTTGGTACACTAACATAATCCCACCCTGAATGGGCCTAACCGCCTAACCGTTTGCAGACTCATTCCATTCTTTCTAAAGGGTTTCTATCAAATTCCATGAAGGTGGGTGTTGGCACCAGAAGTTCTATATATCAACACAATTCCAGGCAAGCAACAAGAACAAGAACTATTCTGAATAATCAGATTTTATTACGGAAAACAGTGTTATATCACCAACGTGAATACAACAATAACCCTTGCAGCTACTGAACCCTCAAAGGGATGTTTAAGGGTCAGAAAGTGTGCATATTTTGTGAGCCGATCAACCACCACCATGATAGTATCTACCCCTATAGACTTCGGTAATCCTCCAATAAAATCAATGGAAACATCCTCCCATACCTGTTGAGGAATAGGGAGCGGTTGTAAAAGACCAGCCGGCTTCAAGTGATCATATTTCTGTTGCTGGCAAATATCGCAGGCTCTAACAAAAGCTGCGATATCTTTCCGCATACCCTTCCAATAAAAAACTGCGGCCACCCTTTTAAATGTCCTTAACTCACCTGAATGCCCCCCCCAAGGTGAAGAGTGGAACTCCTGTAATATCACAGCAATCTGCGGACAAGATTTGGGGAGAACCAGTCTGTTTTTAAACCATAAACATCCTTTTAACACCTGATAACCTGGATGGGAATTCGCGTCCAACATTACCTCTGTGAATATTTTGTGTGTAGAGGGATCTGTCAAAACTTCTTCAGACAATTTTTGCAAATCCGGGCTCGTGACCAAAGTCAGTGTCTTACATTCCATGACTCGAGATAAAGCATCAGCAGCAGTGTTTTCGACTCCCGGCTTGTATTGGATCTCAAAATCGAACCCCATTAATTTAGCTACCCACTTTTGTTGCCCCTCCACCATCAATCTTTGCTCTGTTAGATACTTGAGGCTTCGCTGATCTGTTTTAATCACAAAGTGGCGCCCCAATAAGTAATGACGCCACTTGTGAACCGCAAAGACAATTGCTTTCAACTCCCGCTCATAAACAGAAAGAAGTCTGTCTTTATCCGAAAAAGCCTTACTGAGAAAAGCAATGGGGCGCCCCTTTTGCATCAAAACTGCACCCATTCCCACACCCGAAGCGTCAGTCTCCAAGATAAAGATGTCCCTGAAATCAGGGAGTGCCAAAGTTGGAAGTTTGAGCATATCTAGCTTTAAAGCCTCAAACGACGCTTGTGCCTCCTCATTCCATAAGAAGCTATCCTTCTTCAACAATTGTGTCAGGGGTCTGGCAATCTGACCATACTGCTGCACAAACCGCCGATAATACCCCGTCAACCCCAGGAATCCACGAAGGCCCTTCAAGCTTTTAGGAACAGGCCACTGCTGAACTGCCTCTATTTTTTGTGGATCAGCTTTCACCCCTTGTTGAGAAATCAGATGACCCAGGTATTCTAACTCCCTTTGAGCAAAGGTGCATTTTTTCAAATTCGTAGAGAACTGATTCTGCCGTAGAATGTCCAATACCAACTTGACATGTTCAGCATGCTGGTCAATACTGGTGCTATATATCAGAATATCATCAAAAAATACTAGTACAAATTTTCTGAGGTAAGGCTTAAAAACTTGATTCATCAAGGATTGAAAAGTAGATGGGGCGTTCCTCAATCCAAAAGGCATTACGAGGTATTCGTAATGACCTTCATGTGTCCTAAAAGCAGTTTTTTCAATTTCGTTGATCTTCATTCTGATTTGATTATAGCCCGATTTTAAATCCAATTTTGAGAAAAACCCAGCTCCTGCTAACTCATCCAGCAGTTCATCAATTACAGGAAGGGGAAACTTATCCGGAATCGTTACCTTGTTGAGCGCTCTGTAATCAACGCAGAATCGCCAACTGCCATCTTTTTTTTCACCAGGATTAATGGGCTCGAATAAGGACTGAAACTTGGTCTGATCATCCCTGCTACGAGCATCTCCTTTTTGAACTTCTCGATCTCTTCTTTTTGGTAGTAAGGGTAACGGTAAGGGCGAATGTTGGGGATATCTGCCCCTTGCTTTAAGATGATTTTGTGGCGCAATCCCTTGAGGGTGGCAATGATGAAGGAAGCTGGAACACATCATCGTATTGTAGAAGCAAATCAGAAATCCAAGGGTCTCCTTGCTGCGATGGAGATAGCTCTAAAGCATGGTATCCCAACTCGATGTAATAACCTTCTGCTCCTTTCCTCCACGATCAAGTCAAACTCATGTAAGATACTTGGCTATAAGACAACTCAGGGTCTCCTCTCAAGGTAACCATCTGCCCTTGCCACGGAATGCGCAATTCCAACGTTCTGAAGTTCGCTTGGATATCCCCTAATTCTTCCAACCACGAGAACCCCAACACTACATCCACACCAGTCAAACCAAAAATGTAGAAATCCTGCTTAATTGACACCTGTGGCAGTACCAAGGTCACCCCCTTACAAACCCCCATACCTTGTACTCGATGGCCATCTCCGACCTCAACTCGAAATGCCTTCGATGGTAAGAATGGTAGCCCCACAGCGTTCATGACATGCTCACCAATGAAATTGTGAGATGCCCCTGTGTCAATGAGCACCACCACCCTGTGGCCCTGAACCTCCCCCCACAACTTCAAAGATCGATTGGAGGTGATCCCCACCAGGCTCTGGATGCTAAGTTGGAGCATTTCAATCTGCTCAATTTCTCCTTCCTCCTGACCCCGCTCCTCCTCCGTCGGTTCTTCCATGTCGTCGCACACCAGCATCACCCGTAGCTGAGGGTTTGGACAGACATGGCCCGGGCCAAAGGGTCCATCACAACGAAAACAAAGGTTCTTTCGTCAGTGGTCTTCTATCTCCACCGGCGTAAGACGACGAAAACCGCTACCACGACGACGGTCCCCTCCACTTGCCGCTGTGTTCGACTGAGACGACCCTCCTTTCTCCACCGTCGTATTGCCCACTTGATTAGGATTCGAGTTCCAGTTGCTAGCTGCAGACGAATTTTGGGTATTGGACATTTGGGTGATTTGGGCCGTAGTCGTTGGCCCATTATGCCCCCACCTAGTTCCCATCTGTACCTCATTCTTGTCAACCAACGCGGGCCTTCCCATGCTGTGACTGTTAGAGGACCCAAGTCCCCCGCGGCCCACTTTGCCATCTCCCCTTCCCAACACCCATTCTCGTTCCTCCACCCTTTGAGCAAGAATCATCATTTGCCCAAGGTCACCAGGAGAGTGCAAGCGAATCTCCGCTCGTATTTCGGGTTTCAACCCCGTCAGAAATGCAGCTTGCATCAACTCCTCATCCGCTTGCCTCAGTGGAGCTGATAGCACCTCAAATTGCTTCCGGAATTCCGCCACCGCCCCTACTTGTTTCAACTCCATTAATGCTTCGTATGGGTTTCTTGATGGTGATACATGGAAGCATTGCAGAATCGCCATTCGAAACAAATTCCAGTCTGCCAGTGGGTTTCTGGGTTCCCACCATTGAAACCAGCTTAGGGCCTCACCTTCCAAACAAATTGAGGCCGTCTCTAGTTGCTCTTATGCTGGAATTCGATTGACTCTGAAGTATCTTTCTGCTCTGAATATCCATCCATACGGGTCCTCACCTGAGAAATACGGGACTTCCACCCGTCGCATCCTCTCCTCATTTCTCCCTCCTCGTGAATTAGTTCCGTTTGCCCCACCTGGCGTTCCGCCTCCACTGTTCAGTGCTTCACCAGGTCGCCCAGCCCCCGCAATCTCTTGGAGCGTCCTCTTCATCTCTGTCAGGTTTGTCTCGATGCGAAGGATCCCTTCCTCTGTTCCTGCCACTCTGGCCTCCAACGCTTCAACTCTGTTATCCATGTTCCTTGTTAGAACCATTCAACGTTCCCCAGGAAGGCGCTCTGATACCAAAATGTTGGCACCAGAAGTTCTATATATCAACACAATTCCAGGCAAGCAACAAGAACAAGAACTATTCTGAATAATCAGATTTTATTACTGAAAACAGTGTTATATCACCAACGTGAATACAACAATAACCCTTGCAGCTACTGAACCTTTTTCTCGCTCACAGTCACAGCCACTACCTCTCTTTCCTGCTTTTTCGTACCCCTCACCCTGACACTACTCACTAACTAATATCCCCTTCATCTTTCTTCCTCCCCCTCTCCAATTTGGCCCTCACCATTCATAACATACCACGTGTCTCTTCTCATAACAGATTTACTTTTGTCTTCAGCTCTTCCTTTTTGGGCCTTGCGTGTGTAAACCTTGTCATAAGCTTTGAGAGGCCCATCAGTGGGGGACACAACACAATTGTCCTAGAGCCAAACCTAACCATGCTTTTATAATTTTATATACTTCTCTGACCTTATGGTTAAAATTTGAGAACGAGGGAGGTAAAAGCAATTTCCCAGTTATTCTGGATGCCATGATCTGAATTTGTGTGGTAAATGCAACTGTAAGATGAATAGTTGGACAATCAATGCTAATTGTCTCTTTGTGACATGTAAGATATCAACATATCAAAACTTTTAAGAGTTAATTCAAACAAAAACTTGACATGTATTGATATCAGTTAAAAGATAACTAGCATGAAGTTGTCTTAGATTTTGGGGTTAGGGCCTAACTGAACCGCACAAAAACCAGCTTTTACAGTGAGGATATCCCAAGCTTTATAAGCACTACTTAGGCCATCTCAACATGTCCCAACAGCTGCACGCTACTATGCTTCACTCAGGCTTTCTGATTAGCCCCTTTATAGGTAGCCCTTTTCAAGACATTGGCAACCAACTCTGATAGGCTGCATTAAGGTGAGCTAGGGGTGACCAACAATAAGGTGATAAGTTGTAGTTATCAATTTCCAATGCATACTGTCTATACCCTTTTGAGAATGGTTTCTTCATTCAACTATCTTCTAGCTGCATGCACTTACTGTCTTTCTTCACTTTCAATATATTTGGGACGGCTTCATGACTCAAGCATCCAAGAATTTGACTGTACAATGATGCACCATGTAGAGCACCCTAAAGGTCTAATATATTTGTCTGGACCTTATCATATGCAATATCACTGTGCATGTATTAACAGATAGTCACATGCCTTTTCATGAAGCTGCTATTATCCATGTTTCAATTATGAATGATGTATGGATAATAATGAGGCAGAGGAAATAAAAGGGTATCCACATCTGCCTTTAACAGTGTGTTTGTACCAAGTTATTGATCGATGTGAGCATTATTGTTTTCATAATTTGGAGATAAATGAGCATTATTGAGGATATTGTATGATAACTAAAATCTTTTGCCATTAGATGGGGTTGGACACATAGATCGAACATATCATTATGTAGTGTCAAAAATAAAATCTTTACAGAGGCCAGTTAGAACTAATTCTTTTAATGGTTTCACTTAAAAGTCTTTATCTACTTCTATCCCTAATTGCTGGATTATCCTCCATCTTATCAACACTTCCTACTAGCACTTATATTGCTCTTTTTCTCAACTGCCCAAAACTGAGGAGACTGTGCCAAAAAATAAAAGGGCGACCAAGTTCACAAGGCTCCCAAGTCCCAACTATTAGGGCCTAGGGATGGTAACTTCACATAGCCTTACCCTTATAAGTGGAAAATCTGTTTCTAGGATTGTTACCCATGACCCTCCAGCGAGGATACTATACCCAAAAGAAAATAGTAAATATCTATAGCTTTTTTTGTTGAAACTATGGAGTTCTGAATTTCTCCTTCACATAGCAAGGAGCCTCCGAGCAATGGGGTACAATAGTTTTTTTTATGAACTTGTGGACTTCTCCATTGAGATTCTGCACTGTGAATTGCACATAATTATTTACATTTTCTGAAGTGAATCTTCTTGTGTTATAAGCATAAGCTAGGGCAAGATCGGTAGTGCAGAAGAATATTTGCATAGCATTCTGTGACCTTCATTTCATTTAACTATGATCTTAATCCTCTGCTTCCTATAATTAGATTTAACTTGTTTCCACTGTTCTTGTAAACATTAAAAGATTAGACTACTTTTTCCACCTTGATGAGTTTTATTTGTTAAATTCATAATTTTAATATTAGGACAGAATGGAGAAAAGTTATAAACTTGGTGGATGGTTAGATCCGTTGTTATCTCTATGTTCCAGATAGTCTTATTTTAGTCCTTTTCCTCTTCATCTCCCCCCTCCTTCTTTCTCCCTCCTTTTCTTTTATCTTATTTCTCCTTTCCCTTCCCAACTCCCCCCCCCCCCCCCCCCCCCCCCCCCCCCCCCCCCCCCCCCCCCCCCCCCCCCCCCCGCCGCCCCCCCCTCTCCTTTTTTTTCCTCAACCTCCTCATATCAATCATTGGGTTCATCTACCACTGACCCCACTGACCCCAATTAGCTTAGGTTAAAGGTGTTGTTGATGTTGATTCATAATTTTAATATCTTTGACCATTGCAGCTACAGATTTCAAACTTTTTAATAACTTATGTATTAAGCATTCTAATGCATAAAATATTGAATATTACCTATGCATGCAGCTTCTCTGGATTCCATCCATAGCTCAACTTCCCCTGCATTATTGCTTACTGATCATTGCTATATAATATACTCATGCATATTTGGTGGTATACTTTGTAGGTGGAATCACTGACGAATCAAGAAGAAGTTGAGCTGCGTTCTAAAATTGAAACTCTTGGATTAGAGGTTACAAAAGTTCCTTCAAAGTCAACACAGCACCTTAACGAGGTGTTTTTCTCTTGATTCAGAGTTCTCTTATCCCTGTTGAAATGTGCTAGAATATAGGAAATTTTTTTGTCATCTTATATTATCCTGTGAATTAGTCTTTCTATTTCCTCGTTATCTCTTAGGATTAGTTATTATATTTTCTCAACATTTTTATTTCCTCATTTAGGATTAGCTATCATATTTTCTTTTCTTATATCATGATTTTTTTTCTTAATTGATTAGGATCATTATTAGTATAGATAAGGGTTTGTGCTTAAGTTCTATGAACATATCAAACACATAATTTCAACAAAATGAAATACCATTCTCTCATTTTGTTTTTATTTTTTTTAATACATTATCTACACAGCTGGAAATAGCTGAGGAGTTGGATAAATTATCAGCAAGATTGGATAATCTTGATGAGATGATATCATCATCAATGGCTTCAGATCCACAGGTGCAGTCACTCTTGAGTGATACAGCTGATGTGTGGATGCCAGTTATCACTGCTACTTCTGAGGAAAGACGCAACTTCACAGCGGCTACTGGAGATAGCACCGTCCAAACAGATGTGGAAAAGTCTAAATAATTTCCTATTTTCTTGTCTTTGAATATGGACATGTTTCTAGTGCTTTACAGTATACTAATTCATTTATTTGTAATAGACTGAGATACATAATAGTAAATAAAGTGTTTCATTATATTGTTCTTTTTATTGTCATGTCAATCAAAATATAGAAATTTTTTGAAAAAGGTAAAAAAGAAAAACCAGTTCAATGCTTTATATACTTAATATAGTGTTGATTGTTTATCACATACTATAATATTATTCTTCTATATACTTAATATAGTGTTCAATTAATTATTATGAACTAGACAGTTCAATGCTTAGCATGCGATCTTCAAGTGAGTCGGAATTACAAAGTCAAGCTGAACATGTAATCCAATTTGAAGAATTACAAAGTCAAGCTGAACATGTAATCCAATGTTAGCAGTAATATAATGTATTTATGTCACAGCAAACTCCGGAGGCTACAACTGCATTGATACACATCTTAAAATTTTGGGACTTAAATAGAGAAAAGGTAAGCAAGACCAAAATGAACATTGACCCCCCTTGGCATTGCCTCACCACATTCATCCCCTTCCAAATCACATCATTTCTCAGAATAACAAACATGATCACGTCTCTCAATACACAACCCAACTACTCCCTACGGCTGCCCTTAGTCCCCTCTCCTTCATCTCCCTCCTCACCCTCTCTGTGTCCTTCATCCTCCCCACACTAGCATACATCTTCCCTAGCAGCACATAATTAGCTACATTCCCTGGCTCCACCTTCGCCAACGCCTTCGTTGCAACCTCCGCCAGCCTCAGCTCCCCAAAATTCCTGCACGCCCCAAGCAATGCCCCCCATGCCTTCTCCGTCACCTTCCCCAGCATCCCCTTGATCACCTCATATGCCTCCTGAAACCTCCCCGCCATCCCCAAAACATCCACCAAGCATGAATAATGATCACTCCCAGCCTCCACACCATACTCCCTCCTCATCCTCGCAAAATACCACACCGCCTCATCAGCCAACTATAATAACCATGGTTACTAAATTTTTTTTTACTGTAGTTGTCACTGTAGCTGGTGCTGATAGCGTGAGATCTGGCGCTGATAGCGTGACATTGTAGCTGAAGGCCTGTTCTCTCTGCTTTTGGCGCGAGTAGCGCCAGAAATGGCGCCGTTAGCGCCATAACTTGTTTTTTTGGCGCGATTAGCGCCAGATGTGGCGCCGGTAGCGCCAGAAGTGCCCTGGAAAACACATTTTCTCTGGATTTTGGCGCGGATAGCGCCAGAAGTGCTCCAGGAAGTGTATTTTCTCTGGAGACTGGCGCGATTAGCGCCAGAACACGTCTGGGCCAGTATAAAAGTCATTTCACGCGATTTTTGAAGGCAAAAAGCTGGTTTCTTCTTCCTCCAACGTTTTTCCTCCATTGAAGAGCCTTGAAGCTTCATACTTTCACCATAGATCACCAAAACACCTTCCTTTAACCTCTAATCTTGAGGAAAACATGTTGGGAGCTTAAATCCTTCATCAAAAACCTCTAAAAAGATTTGATTAGAAAAATTCCTTTCTCAAGAGAAATCTGTAAAACTCGAGTTCGGTGAGGGACGGCGTCGATTCACGGACACCCGAGCTTGGGAGAGTCATTCCTGAGCTTTCCTTGTCGTTATTGAGGTAAGAAACTCGAGTTTCACAGTTTAAATTGTGATTTGGAGTTTTAGGTGAATAGTGACTCACTTGTGCTAGAGTTGAAATTAGCCTTGGGTCCTTTAGAAAAGTGTGTTTAGAACGTTGTGGTGATGAAGGATTAGCTTTCAAATGTTAGTTTGGTGAACTTTGATTATGGGCTCTGAGATATGCATGTGTGGCTGGTGTGTGTTGAGTCACTGGATACGTTATGTCATGCAAGATCCTTGATACTGGTTTTGATGTGCCTGAGAGGCCATGTGAGCAGTGTTTTGTGGGTGAAATTGACCGTTCAAGCCTATGTGACTTCTTGAGTTAATGGGCTGTATAGAGCTTTGAGCTCTATGTGTTTGGCTTGCATTGAGTCTGTGATGACTCTAATGCCTTGATAAGCTGAGATAGACGCTGAGGGTCTATGATATGCTAGTGACAGATAAACCTTAAGTTAGATGACTTGATGGTTATGGGAAGGATTAGTGTTTCCTCTCATTATAACAGTTGAAGACCGTTGTTGATTGTTTGTTTGCATGCCTGGTGTAGGACGTGAGATTTTCACTGTTGGTGATCGTGACCACGAAGCCAGGAGAGCCGGTATTGAGCTGAGAACAGGTAAGCTCTTCGTCCTTGGGAGTAATTCCCTTGCTTGTGTTCCACCATACCCAAGAAAGGTGATGGCTATTGTATGACATGCATATTGAAAGTTGTGTGTTACTGCTTATTGAACCATGTGATTGATGAACATTGTGATAGTGTTTTGTGACTGATGATGAACTAAATACTGTGATAGTATTGTATGATGTGATTTTATGAGATTCTCTGGCCAGTAGAATAGGGTACTATGGATCCCCTTGGAAATATGCCATTAAGTGAATGATCTTCCTTGGGAAAATCCACAGGTGTCCATGTAATTCCTGAAAGAATGTGCCATTCATTGGATGATCTTTCTCAGGTATGGGCAGGAAAAGTCCTGAGAGAATGTGCCCTTCAGTGGATGATCTTTCTCAGACAATGTGTTATGGTTTGATTGAATAGCTGTGATGGCTAACTTGTGATAAAAATCTTTGATATTATGTGTGCATGGAAGTGAACCAGGGGGAGGAAATACCTCCAAGGACCCTGAGTTTGCTGAGATTGTTTATCTCACTCTTGTTGGGGATTATGTTTTGCAGGTGAGACTCAGGGAGCTGATGACAGATCTCAGGGCAAGAGGCCCGCGTAGAGAGAGAGATATGGTTCTGAAGGAACCTTAGGCATATAGTGAAGAGCCTCTATATTTTGATATTTTGTCTGTATGCCTGTATTTTGGCAACTGATGAGAGAATTGTATAGTTTTGAGAAAATATACTTTGTATATTCCGAGATTTCACCATATATGTATATAATGTACAGATTATGCTGATAATGACAATTGATGACGTCATTTTGTCTAAAGCTTCCATTTTTATGATATATGATATTTGCTGCGCTATTCTGATATAATAATATGTTAATACCTTGGATGCATACGGGGTGTTACACCAACTCAGCATGAATGCAAGCCTTCAACACCCCGAGAAATGTAACCTCGTCCGGTCGGACTCCGGCGGCCTCCATCCGTTGGAAACTCTCCAACGCTGCCTCCGCCTCGCCGTGGAAGGCGCACGCAGAGATCCAACTACTCCACACAACCACATCCTTGTCCTCATCCCTCATTTTCTCAAACACCAAACTTGCACAACGAAGAGAACCGCATCTCTCGTACGCTTCGATCAAAGCACTGCTCAACTGGTGGTGCGGGTGGATGGAGTTCTTCACAGTGTAACCATGGATCTCTTTGATTAAATTGAAAGCGGAGAGGTTGACGCAAGCAGGGAGCAACAACAAAAGAGTAATCAAGCGTGGTTTTAGGTTAAGGTATAATAACCCTTAAAAAAAAAAATCTGGCACAAGTAGCGCCAAAAGTGCTCCAGAAAGCCTGTTTTTCACTGGAACTTGGCGCGGATAGCGCCAGAGTGGTGCGATCAACACCAGAGCGCGACCTGCACCACTATAAAAGGTCATTTTTGCGATTTCTGGCCAAAACCTTTCCTTCCTTCTTCCTTTGAACACTTTCCACCATTGTTGAGCTTGGGAAGCTCCATACCACTCATTCTTTGGCCAAAACCTTTAGCATCCAACATGAAACTTGTAGGAAATCACCCTATAAGCTAGAATCCTTCCCAAAACTTGAGTTTGACGGGGAAATGAGGCGATTTATAGACACCCACGCTTGGAGAAGTGATCCTCTAGTATTCCTTGACTATTTAGAGGTAAGAAAATCAAGTTTTACCATTTGAGTTGTGAATTTATTCTTGGGATGAATAGTCACCCTTTTTAGTTAGAGTTGGAATTAGGCTTGGGTCCTTTAGAAAAGTATGCTTAGGAGGATGTTGTGATGAAGGATTAGCTTTGAAATATTGATTTTATGGACTTTGGTATTTGACTCTGAGAAATGTATGTGTAGGAAGAATGTTGGTTAAATTGGTGATTGTAGGACATGCATGAGCCTTGATACTTGTACTATATGTGCTCAGGGGGCTATATAAACTGTGATATTGTGTTGAAGTAACCATTTTAGCCATATTGTTAATTCTTGAGTTTTGGGCCTGAGTGATGTGGAACTCTTTGGATTGGTTGATGCAGAGTCTTTGGGAGACTCTAGTGCTTTGGTTAGGCTGAGATAGATCCCGTTGAGGGTCTGTGAGTTAACTATTAGGAGGTTAGTTCTGATAATCTTAAGATAGAGGACAAAGGTTTAAATGAAATAGAATAACGTTTATTGTCTTTCTAACGGTTGAGAACCGTTGTCGATTACTTGTGTGCATTTGTATAGGGCGTGACACCGAGGGTGTCAGTGGCGTAGACCACAGTGCTGGGATTGAATAGCAGAGCACTGCGTTGTCAGGTAAGCTCTTTGCTCTTGGGGAGTGTTTCCCACTGCCTGAGTTCCACCATACTCCGAGGGAGTGATGGTTGCATACATGATGCATGTGTATTGAAATGGTTGTTACAGTTTTCTCATTATAATATGTATGCATGATTCTATGCTTTGTGTGTATGGTTATCTGTTGAATAGATCTTCTGACCAGTTAGATAGATATGGACCTCTCTAGGAGTAAAGCGCAACTCCTAGTTTGGTTTTCTCATGTAAAGGGTGATGATGATCCCTTAAGACCAAGAGATAGGTGGTCCTGTCGCGGTTGAAACATATTCTCGGAGATGCCATATACGTACATCCATGTGTAAAGGGGTAACTCCCGATGAGATAGCACAGGTGTGAGTTTCGATCTCACATTGGGGACTGAGAGTCCCAGATGTTGATGATGATGCATCTTATGGCGGGTATAGTACCGCGTATATACATTAGAGCTAGAGGATGACTATGTATTATTGTGAGGGCCGGGAGGCCTGGTGATTGTGATGCCTTTGATGTTGTGTATCATGGAAGTGAGCCACGAGGGAGGAGAAGCCTCCATGATCCCCGAGCTTACTAAGATTGTATCTCATCCCATGTGGGGATTATATTTTGCAGGTGATACATCTGGCAGAGATGATGGGTCCCAGGGCAGGAGGCCCCGCTAGGGACAGACTCTGTGCAGCTACTTGACAGTGTGAGGAGAGCATTGTGGCTCACTCTTTTGTTTTGATGTATTTTGTACCCCTACGAGGGAAGATGTGTGTGTACACATATGATGGACTCTGTTTATGTTTATGTTGTATAAACACTATATGTTGTGTATGCCTTCGTGTGAGAATGTGATCTGTGAGATTAGGGCACTTGGTGCTTATTCTTTTGTATAGACACAGTGAGTGTCTTGATGATGTATATATGTGTATACCTGTGGCTTATTCTCCTGATATATCTGTATGGATATTGTTGATGTATCTATTGTTCCTTATGTTTTTGGATCGATGAGGCTGGCTATAGTGTATTGAAATCCGTAAATTTATTTGAGGTTAGATACCATACATAATGAATCAAGAAATATGGTTTTGAAAGGAAAAACGCTTCCGTTGTTTTAAATCTTTGGTTCTTAAATTAATTACCGCATTAATCTGATTAAGTAATTGTTAATACACCGGATGCATATGGGGTGTTACATAAGGGGTAGCATTTTGAGGTAGAAGGAAATGGAATCGAAGGGGTTGGTGGCAGCGAGGGCGGAGAAGATGGGGTTGAAGTTGGAATCGGTAGGGTTAGTGTCGAGCGAGTGGAAGAGTTGGAGGGCTTGCTGGAGGTTGTTGCTGTGGGCGTGGAGGGAGATGATGGCGTTCCAGATGACGACGTTTTGGTGAGGCGGTGGGGTTTGGAGGAAGAGTTGGTGGGAGAGGGGGAGGGAGATGCGGGTGCCGTAGAGGCGGAGGAGACGAAGGGGTTACGGAGGAAGGAGGACTTGGAGGCGTGGGCGTGGAAGGAGGTGGCGAGGAGGGGGAGGTTGAGGGCGGTGCAGGACTTGAGGGTGAGGGAGAGGAGGTGGGGTCGAGGGGGAGGAGGAGGGTGGAGTGGAGGTGGCAGAAGAGGGAGAGGGCCAGGGTGTGGCGGGACTGGGTCACGTGGGAGGAGTGAGCTTGGTGTAGTGGAGGAGGACTTGGTGGCTGTGGGAGACCATAGTTCAGAGTAGGGGTGTGAATGGATTGGATTTTTAAGAATCCAATACATATCCAATTTATATATATTTAAATGGATTGGATTTTAAATTCATATCCATATTTTTTAAAAAACAATTTAGATTTAAGATCCAATCCATTTAAATGGATATGAGTTTGGATATATCCAATTTATATCCACTTAAATGTTATAAGAATTTTTTTAAAAAAATTTAGTTATTAAATGCTAAAAAGTGAAAATTTAGTACATGTCCATTTAAGAGCTATTTTCAACCGACCTTGGTCAAGACTATTTTTTTTATCGATATTGGTTAGTGTATTTTTGGCATATCTCAACCAAAATAATTTCGACAGATATCGGTCCAGACATTTTTAGACAGACATCAACCAAGACAATTTTTTGCTGACATTAGTCAGTGCATTTTCAATCGACATTGGTCAATGATGTTTTTGGTCGATCTTAGGTAGGGTTACTTTTTGGTTGAGGTCGGTTAGGATTTTTAGTTAGTGCTTTTTTTGGCTAACATTGACTATAGGTTTTTCGATCAACATCGATCGTGACTAATTTTTGGCCGACATTGGTTAGGATTTTTGTGGCTAACATTGATAAGATTTTTTTTTGCTGATGTCGATCATTGATATTTTTTTTGCCAACATTCGTCACGACTTTTTTTGGTTGACTTTAGCTAGATTTTTTTGCTGATGTTGGTTGAAACTATATTTTTGTTGGCAACAACTAGGATTTGTTGGTCAACATTAACTATGATTTTTCGATTGATGTCAATTAGTTTTTTAAACTGATATCGGCAGATGATTTTTTCAACTGATGTCGGCAAAAAAATAGTCTCGTCTGATGTCGACAAAAAAAAATCATAGTTGACGTCGAGCGAAAAACCTACTTGATGTCGACAAAAAATAATCTCGACAGACATCGACAAAAAAACCTAGCTGACTCGGCAAAAAAATAGTATCGACTGATGTCGGCCAAAAAATAGTCTCAATCAATGGTGACTAAAAAACCTTACCAACATTAATTGAAAAATAGGCTCAACGATGACGGTTTAAAATCATCATTAGTTGACGTCGACAAAAAAAATAGCCTCAATCAAAGTTGACAAAAAAAATTAAATTTAAAAATCCAAACAAATATCTAATCCATATCCATTTCATATCCAATTAATTGGATTGGATTTAAAATCCAAAAAAATGGATTTGGATATGAAACTAATCCATTTAAATGGATTTAAAATGGATTAGATTGAATTGGATATAGATTATTTTATGGATATGAATTTGTTTGCCCAGCCCTAGTTCAGAGTGTCTCATCAATGATGATGTGAGAACAACGCTTTGTACCGGCTTCTGTCCGTTAACATCTCAAGAAGATTAATTATGTCTTTGGCGGATAAAAATAGATACAGAACTTTTGATAAATGGATAACAAATAGTTTTAATTTGGTTAAAAGAATACTTAAAATATATTTTGACTTCCATGATAAATTAGTGAATCTTGGATTTCTAATAAAAGAAAATATATTAAGTTTCTAATAAAATATTTTTTTTGTATTTAATCAATTAAGAAATGGGAAGAGCAACTACGATAAGAGACTGAGGTGTGACAAAACCTTGAAACCTTGCATCACAATTGTTTTAGGATAAATATTAACTTTATACTAATAAAAGCCAACATTGTCTCTTTGAGATTATATCGACTCAAGGACAACTCTTCCGATGTAAATATTAACTTCATACTTGTAAAAGCCGACATTACCTATATGAGACAACATCGACTCAGGGACAATTGTTAGTGTAAATATTAACTTTATACTTGTAAAGCCGACGTTGTCTCTATGAGACAACATAGACTCAAGAACAATTGTTTCAGAGAATATACTCATTTCTAGATTCTTAAGCTAATATTGCTTAAATAAAACAATATCGACTTGTGGACAACTGTTATGGGTCACTTTTGGGCTTTCACATAGGCCTACGGCCCAAAGCATTTATCTAATTGCTCCATTTGTCACATACTATTATATAAAGACATTTCATGCCTACATTATCTATCTAAGCACACATGTCATACATCTTAACAAACTCTAACTTTAACGGTAGAGTGTTTGTGAGGACGAACAACAAACCAAAATTTTTGCAAGAACGGATTTTGAACATTTTGATATTTATAGGGAAGAAAAACATTTTAGCCTTGAATGTTTAGAGAAGGTTGATGTTAATTGTGTACTTTGTTGGCCTATCTATGCTAATGCTACTATGATCTCCATACTCCCTTTCCCAATTGTGCTTCCCTATTCCCTATTTAAACCTTTGTGCTTTTCTCACTTTTGAAACTTCTGCTTTCTATTCAGATTGGTAGCCATCCCAATATCTATGTGTTAGACACTCCAGCTATTTTATCTCCCAAGCTTCCTAATGTTGAAGTTATATCTAAATTAATTTTAACAGGTATGTTTAATTGGCTTTCTTTTTCCTTTGATTTGCTTTGCTTCTTAGCTTAAATGAATATTATTGAACCTCTGCGTAAAATTTGTTATTTGTTTAAAACGGAAAACCAAAATTAGTTAGCAGTCAACAATGGAACAATTGTTTTTATTTCCTTAGGTGGCAGTTTAAGTATCTTGCATCGATCATATAATGAGGAGGAAATAGAGACTGATGTTCATCATAAGATCTAATGAAATGGAAGAATGCTCAAGGTGTAATTTGTTACAAAAAGCATCACTCAAGCTTAAGGAAAATTTTACCACACAAATATAAGACCTAGAATGTTGTATGGAGTTGAATGTTGGGTGGTCAAGAGCCATTAAGAAAATAAACTTATACCACAAAGATGAAAATATTACGATGGATGTGGAGACACAAGACACGACAAAATTAGGAAGGAATGCACTAGATAGAAAATTGAGGTAGCATCTAATGTGTACAAATGGTAGAATAATACCTTCAATAGTTTGGGCATGTGTGGAGACAACTTGTAGAAGTCCTAGTAAAATGAATTGAACAAATGGGGGTAGTCCAACAGTTAGCGGTGGAGGAGGCCTAAGAAAAGTTTCAAGTCAAATCATCAAGAAGGATTTAGATACAAATGGCATGTCGTTGCACATGATATATTATAGAAAATTATGACATCATTTGATCCATGCAATTGGTGTGTTCTATAAGGAGCATTTGTGATGGTTGTCTGTGAAGTAATTCTAGAAATGGACTCTAAACTTTTGTGATCAGTGTGATGCTCTGTACCTCCTAAACTTGTTTTGTTCATGGATGTCTCTGTACCTCATAACTTCCAAGTGAACCAAATAACAAAAACAACTTCCATAAAGGAAAATATGTTGTTTATGGTTAGGTTAGCTTTTGTTGTTAAAACTTTCAGATAATCTTTTATTCTTGACTTCTTGTTTTTCTGGTTCATAACTTCATTTTAATCTTCATTCAGGAGCAATTGGGGATGGTTTGGTCAGGAGAAAAGAAGTTGCTCAACATTTTCTAGCTATTCACAACTCTAGTGAGCAATACAAGAAATGGGCAAAATTGTCTATGAAGGTTAATGACAGATTGTTCCTTAACGGCACAACAGAACAGTTGACTAACTCTGGGTTGCATATGAAGCATAAAAACCAATCCCTACAGATTACACACAGGTATCCGTAATTTATTGCGTATTATCTTAAAGCTCATCTAATGTTTTCTAGTGTGTGATTAAAAAAATATTAATTGTATTCTCATAACAATCATAGAATTGAACCCAAACAAATGGACTGGTTCCCAGTTAAGTGTGTAACTACAAAAATTTGGAAACTAATAAAGGAGCCAGAAAATTTTAAAGAAATAGTTTGCATTTGTTTTGGAAGTTGACTTGTATGCTATTGGAGCACCAATGAAGAATCAGCATGAAGATTTTCAGTTTGACTATAGGCATTGAAATTTCGAGTTGGGTAACAGTTCCATATGTGCATTTATTTTCTTCATTTCCCATGATTCACGTGGTTGATGAAAACTGGTTAAAACAAATCGCATAGTTGATCAGTGTCTTTGCTCTCTTTGTTCTCTAAACGTTCATATGAATTTTAACTTTTGGTTTCACAGGACTGCATGGTGCAGGATGTTCGACTCACACTGTTTTAAACAATTTCATCATTTGAAGGCGATATAAGATGTGAAGATGAAATGGAAGGACTCATTTGCCTTGCAGGAAGCTTTCCATATTTCAATTCAATGTGAAGAAGATGATGCTCATAAAAGGGTTGCTGGGAAGTTGCTTAATCTTTTCCGTACTTATACTAGTACTTCCATGGAGGTCATTTTTGTGACAAATCATTGCTTGTCTTTTCGTTGTACCTGTCTGCTAGATTTTTGTAACCTTTTTAAGGTTGACACTGTTAGGAATAGTGAAGTATATATATTAATATATAGATATCAAGCTATTGGATTATCAGAATGCTAAGACCTGTCTTCTCTGGGAGGTTGAGTTGGGTTTGATCAATTGGCACGAGACAACTTGGTCTGCCCCAACCCGGGTCAAAATAGTTAATATCAAATGAAAAAAAATAAAATAATAAAATATATAAAAATTGGAAGTGAATAGATATTTCATCTCATTCTTAGATCTAGAAAAAAAAATTGGAGTTTACGGATAAAATATCAAGTAATATTTATATTTTGAAAAAGATTATACATTGACATTGTAAATTTTTCTACAGTTATTTAGTTACAATTCATTATGTATGGTAAATTTATTTATTTTTAAAATAATTATTTTAAAGTAATTTAAATAATAATCAAACTCTTATATTTTATTATGTGCAAATTGGGTTTGGTAAAATTCTCAATTATTGATTCAGGGAGCAGGCATAATTTCATTGATGAGAAGCTGATGAAAAAACAGTATAGTAGTAAAAGAAGTTAACAGTATATATATCACAACGATTGATACTGGTAGATGACAGGGTACTCGTTATGTGATAGGATTAGATAGAAAATGCAAGGTTGAGTTTAAAACAGACGCTGTTATAATTCCACTAAGGAGGGACTTTGCTAATAAGGATATAATAAGGAGAGTTTTATAGTGAATCTAATAATTTAAGAAGGTTTTGATACTGTTAATTTTTTAATCAATTAAATTGTATGTCATCTTCTCATTATTTTTTTTTCCAAATTAATCCTCGATTATTATTTTTTAAAATTTTAAAATTGCAACTTTTTTAAAATTAAAAAACATGATTAAAGATAACTTTATAAGTCTGAACCCTAAAATCTTTATAGTAACTTTAAAAATAATTTTTTTAAATTAGAAAGTGTTGAAAGTAATTAAAAAGATTTTAGGGTTCAAACTTCTAAATTATCTTTAGTCTGGGACTAATTTGAAAAAACAAAAAATAATTAATGAGAAGATAACATGAAATTTGATTGGTTAAAAAATTAACAGCAGTAATTAACAGCAGTAAAACTCCCCATATTATCAAGGCACCATAGAAACTCTGGAAACAGTGTGGTGGTGTCGGAATCCAGAATTAACATTACCTTAGCTAAAGAAGGGTATTCTTTTATGATGCAAATCATATGTTGTCTGACACAAGAGATACAAATCAGTAACAATACACAATGGAGCTACAATAGAGCTAGCAATGGAGTTAGCTGTTTTTGAAAAGCCTAAGCAGCTCCTCAGTAATTTTAGCCGAAAACAGAAAAAAGTTGGTAGTTGGAATATGTGTGGATTAAAGGGGCTGAATAAGATGACAGTGAGAAGCCATTTCCTTATTCCACTGATGAAAGATTTATTAGATGATGTTGGAGCATGCAAGTGTTTTCAAGCTTAAGATCATAAACAGAGATGCCACCAGATTCACATGAGAACAGAAGACACAGTCAATTGTGTTCTATTATGTGACACCCTGAGACACAAATCTTAAACTAAACTTCTAATTAAGCTAATTAAGTTCATTAGTTAGGGAAAACAACAATTAAACTTTTTGAAAAGACCGAATTAGAAATATAAAAAATCTGACATGTCATAGTATTTGCTGATAGCAAGTCTAAAAGAAATCCGTATTACTTGAGTTACCCAAAATATATGCACACAAAGTAAGCGAAAATATATGTTTACATGAGTTACCCAAAATAAAAGAAGGGTTAACATAAACTCTCCCAGAACAAACATATTAGGCTTTGCTAAAATCCTCAGGGCTCAGATTTTTTATCCTGCTTTTGGCTCACTTCAGAGTTTTTACCACTCAAATATACTATTAAATCCAAATGCATATAAAGAAAACTATGACAAAGAGCACAAGGACTAATTCAGTGGCTTAAAATACAAACAAACATTACAATAAAATTTATTTTGGAGCAGGTAACTTAACTATTAAACTTATCAGCCACGTTATAATGGACCAAATGCTCCAACAAACGACAAAAAAGACAAAGAATCCGGCCAGAATAGTAAGGAGAGGAGGTCCCTGAGCAGCATTGCTAATGTCATTTACATCTGATCCTTCTTTCGGTGATTTTTCACCTACAGAGTTGGGATTTGTTGCAAAAACAGTTACCAGCCTTTGATTCAATTGCAATCTCCTAAAACCTTTGCACCTGGATACAATCAAAACCAGAAGATACACAAGATACAAAATATTTGTGATTAAAAAGGATGCAAGTATTACAACAATGTACAATACACACACACACACTGCCATTCATTCAAGTAACATGTTGGAATGGAAGAGGGCAGATGTTTTTCATTTCAGGTAAACAGTTCTCATAATTTTGAAATTTTTTAAGAGGAATAAAAAGCAGAATTAACAAGTAATCTTCCTATCATTCATTGTTCATCTTTATATATACTTTTATTATTCTCTGAATTTGGAAATGAAAATTAACCCTCTCATCCCTTCCCCTTTCCTCCAAACTCTCCATCTAAGCATACCCAACCAAGCTTATGAAAATTTTCAGCTTATTTTAATAAAACTCTCCAGAAAGATTCTGAAAACAATTTACAGCTTATATAAAAACAATTTAACCCTATTTCTTCTTTGATTATAAAAATAACTTATAAACAAGTGCTTACATATGTATTTAGTCAATAACTTAACAAGGCTCCAGTTGTTTAACAAACTAGGATAAATGAGAAAACTTTTTAAAATAAAAAATAAAAATATTAAAAAAACATTAAACAAAGCAAAGTCTTACATTGTACAAATTGCCCAATGCAAATTGAAGAATGATGAATCTAAACCTCTAAAGTTATTTATTTACTGACAGCCCCTCAATTTTTACACTGCAAAACAACAAAATTTTAAAGACAAATTTGATGCATTCCTTAGGTGCTTTTGGTGTTGTTTTCTAATCAAAATTGGAGTTTCATCTCCCTAATTTGCATAATAATGATTTGCATGAAAGATCAATATAAGTAATTGAGGTGAAACTCCAATTTTGATTCAAGAATAACACTACAAACATCCATGCATCTATGTTTTGTCCAAAATTTTGATCCAAGAATAACACGACAAACATCCATGCATCTATGTTTTGTCCAAAATTTAAATGAAAAAAGATTTTTTTTCTGTCTTAACCCTCCAGTTTTTAGGGAAAAGGGATGTGACTAATCCAAAGTTCGACCAGGAGAAAAGTAAAAACTGATCAATAATTGTTTCCACCAATGATAAACTCGGATACTATCTAAATGATTTAACCTTAACTTTAGTACATTAATCACTTGTACCCAATCACTTGGTTACAATTCTGCTAGTTACACCACGATATAAATTTCGAAAGTAAAAACTAAAATCAGTCGAAGGTGGTGAGAAATTTGAAACCCAGAAACCCAGCAAATAGAAAGAAAAATGTACAGAAAAATATAGCACTAAGATGTGAAAAATAAGAATAATAAATAAATAAATGGAAAAAAAAAAAAAAAGTGTGAACCTGAAGGTAGAAGAGGGAGAACATGTGGGAGAGCATTTGAAAGGTGCAATGGAGAGAAATTGAGGTGGCAAAGGAAACCCTAGTGTGAGGTGTGCTTGTGGTGCTGCGTGTGAGAATCCCAGAAACGCCATATCATATCAGTATCACTGTCTCAAACACGGACCATGAAATTTAATGCATATTTGTCTATCTGTCATATTATTTAGTACTGGTATTTATAATTTGTTGCTACTCCCTCCGTCCCGCAATTATTGTTAGTCTTATGTTAAGAAAAATTAACAAATGAATGAAAAAAAATAATTTTACAAGTGATAATTAATTTATTTTAAATTTTATTCTTTATATCGTTAATATAATAAAATTATAAGTAAAAAAATTAACATTATATTTAAAAATTAAAATGATAATTATTTTGGAATAATACAAAATGATTATTACGAGTATAGGTTAATTCATTTTTTTAAGGAACTATATTTATTTGACTATCCATTGTTTTTTAAGTATTGTTTGTACAAAATGTCTTAAGTCTGAGATTTTAAAAAATATCATTCTTAAAATTTTAATAAAACATAGTTACTTAATTGTCACTTATTTTTTTTATAAGTATTTAATTTTAAATCTATTGATAGTATATTTTTTTTAAGAGAAGAGATCCTTTTACTCCGGTGTAAAATTTTATAGTTTTACACCATTCAATAACTTTTTACTGATGAGATCCTTTTATATATATCAATTAGGTTTCAAATGATTTTGAATTTTTGTGAAATTTGATACATGTGATCTACATGATATAAGCTTTCAATCTAACGGTGGATTTTGTAGAATACTTATCCAGTAAAAAGTTATTGAATGGTGTAAAACTATAAAGTTTTACACCGATGTAAAAGGATCCCATCTCTTTTTTTAATTTATTCAAAAAGTTGTCATATAAGTTAAGGTTATTTATTTTTGTAATAAATATTATAAAAGTGACATCTAAAATAATTATAATTGGTTGAACATATAAAAAAGTTACGCTTATTACAATTAAACATTTATTTCTTCAGAAACATCCTTGACTGAAAGAAAAATCTGGAACAGATAAGTTATTAAAGTAAGAAAAACTATTTGTTTTGTGATAACGATTGGGCAAGTGACAATAGTAGTTGTTCACTGCCTTGCGGTTTACTAAAGTCGTCCCTATGGTCAATGCAAAAGCAAGCTTAAAACTCATGTTGAAGATTAATCGTGTAACATCCCGTATGCATCCGGTGTATTATCATATTACTATAAGCGAATAATTACTTTAATTAAAAAGTCGTGGAAACGATTTCGAAAACATATTTCTTGATTCATTATGTATGGTCTGCATAAACATACATCAAACTACCAGCCTGCCTCACGGATCCAAAACAACATAACTAACGGCAGATACATCAACAATATCTATACAGATATATCAGGAGAAAATCACAGGTATTCATATATACATCATCAAGACACTCATAGTGTCTATCCAAAAGAATAGGCAAACATAGCCCTGATCTCACAGATCACTTCCTCACACGAGGGCATACAATTCATATAATGCCCATGTACAAAACACATCCAAAACATGTGTGTGCACACACACATCTTCCCTCACAGGGGTACAAAATACAAAACAAAATCAGGAGCCTCCATGCTCTCAAAGTGCTGCCAAGCAGCTGCACATGAACTGTCTTTACTGGGGTCTTTCGCCCTGAGACCTATCATCTCTTCCAGATGAGTCACCTGCAAAAAACATAATCCCCACACGAGATGAGATACACATCTCAGTAAGTTCAGGGCTCTTGGAGACTTCTCCTCCCCCTGGCTCACTTCCATGACACACATCATCAAAGGCATTACAATCACTGGCCTCTCGGCCCTCACAACAATACATAGTCATCATCTAACTTTAATGTATATCCGGGGTACTACGCCCGTCACAAGATATATCATCATCAGCATCTGAGACTCCCAGTCCCCAGTGTGAGACCGGAACTCACACCCGTGCCATCACATCGGGAGCTACCCCTTTACGCATGGATGCACGTATATGACACCTCCGAGAATAGACTTCAACCGCAACGAGACCACCTATCTCTTGTTCTTAAGGGATCGTCATCACACTTTACGTGAGCAAACCAAACTAGGAGGTGCGCTCTTCTCCTAGGGAGGTCCATATCTATCTAACTGGCCAGAAGATCTATTCAACAGGTAACCATACATACAAAGCATAGAAGCATGCACACATATCATCACGACGAAAGTAACAACCAAATTCAATGCATATGTATCATGAATGTAACCATCACTTCCTCGGAGTATGGTGAAATACAGACAGTTGGAAACATTCCCCAAGAGTGAAGAACTTACCTGGCAAAGCCATACTCTACAGTTCAATCTCACAATGATGGTCTACGCCACTGACACCCGTGTTGTCACACCCTATACAAGATATACAAGCATAATCAAAACCAGTTCTACCTCACAAGGCATAACATATAACACGGTTCTCAACTGTCACAAATGAAAGGAAAACATCATTCCTTTCCATATAAAACCTCTATGTCTTCTATCTTAAGGTTATCAAACTAACCAATACAATGTTATACAAGCCCAAAGTCCAACAATGAACAACATGACTAAAACGGCTTCTTCAACCCAAAAACACGGTTTGTATAACTTCCTGAGCACATAAAGTACTAGTAACAAGGCTCACGCATGTTATACCATCATCAATTAACCCAACATACTAATTATACATGCATTTCTTAGAGCCAAAAACCAAAGTCCATGAAACTAATATTTCAAAGCTAATCCTTCATCACAACAACCTTCTAAATATACTTTTCTAAAGGACTCAAGCCTAATTCTACCTCTAGTTCAAATGGGTAACTATTCATCCCAAGAACAAAACCACAAATCAAACGGTAAAACTCGAGTTTCTTACCTCAAAAACGACAAGGAAGGCTAGTGGACCGAGAATCGCCTCATATCTCCGCCGAACTCGAGTTTTGGGAAGCTTCCTAGAGAACACAATCTCTCCATTTTATGGTTTTTAGGGAAATGTGATTAAGGATTCTAGCTCATAGGGGAATTCCCTACAAGTTTTATGTTTGAAGGGAAGTGTTTTGGCCAAAGAATGAGGATTTATGAAGCTTCTAAGGTCCAACAATGATGGGTACGGCCAGAGGAAGAAGAAAACAAGGATTTTTGGCCAAAAAATCGTAAAATGACCCTTTTATAGTGGTTCATATCGCGTTCTGGCACTAACCGCACCACTATGACGCCGTCTGCGCTAAGTTCCAATGAAAAACAGGCTTTCTGGAGTATTTCTAGCGCCAATTTCTAGCATCTGTGGTGCTAACTGCGCCGCTATGACGCTACTGGTACCAACTTACAGAACCTGTGACGCTAATCGCGTCACTATAGCGCTACTCGCGCCAACTTACAGAACCTATGACGTTAATCACGCCACTGTGGCGCTACTCGTGCCAGAATATATATTTTTTATTTATTTAAAAACAAGGGTTATTATAAATTGCGAGATTGATTTTATGTTCTAACTCTAACACCCTCTTCCAGTGATTAAAAATTAAAAATTTATGTACATTCCTCTAATTTAAGAATGTGACTCATTTGGCAAAACATAAATAAATGTCATCGAATGAAAGTAATCACCAAATTGCATGTACATTCCTCTAATTAAGAATTGACCCATATTTGCTAAACTTCAATACATTTCACCTAATAAAAGTGTGAATTTTTTTTCAACACATCTTTCGATTAAGTGACAAACTAATCACTAAAATTATTTGAATTCATTTAAAAGACTAACCTCACACAACATTAAAGAATACAGTGCCGACGTTATTTATTTATTTTTATTTTTACGAGAAAACTACTTTTATCCACAGTAACTCAGTAAATAAATGTTATCGATATATAGTCAAAGGGGTAATTTCGATTTTATATAGAATACAATGGGGTAAACTTATACCCAAAAACAATAATGCCTTTATTTTTATGCTCCCTCAAACCTAATTTATGCAATTCAGAAAAAGTGGGAATGACCACTAAGGGTGAAAAGCCACCCTTTACCTAAATACCAAAATCTTCAAAAATAGAAACCATGGAGGAGGGTAATGAATATTCTTCATTACAATGGTACCAAATTTTCAACTCAACACCACCACAGACATCTACCGCAGTGTGTATTTTAGCAATTATTAACAGAGAAATGGCGCTTTAAATTTCACGATGATTTGGCGACCAATTGCTCGAGCTTCTCCAGTGTGACACTTTTTGGCCTTTCAAGTGGCATTCCAAGAGCCCTATCCCATATCAACTGTAATCCACCAAAAGAGAAATGTTAACCCAAGGTAACAAAAGAGAAGGTGGTTCTTGCACCCTATAATTTCACCTAAACCCCTTTTAAATTCAGGATTAGGTAATCTGGAATGTAAAACCCTGATTCTGGTTTAACTTTTTCCATAATAAAAGGTGACACCCCTTGTAAAATTCAGGATTATTATTCCAGAATGTAAAACTTTCATTCCGGATTATTTATAGGGTGCAGGAAGAAACAACCAAAAGAGAAGTGTTAACAAGAAAATAGTGAAGCACAACAAACCTGAGGGCCAACTCCAAAGCTCCTCGATACACCAAAGAGAACAGTATAATAACTGTCCACAATGTTAATAGATCATTAAATGAGATTCACCCTAAAAAATAATTGCAAAATGAAAACTATTTCAAGTGGAACAGGTGAGAGAACCCCATACTTTTCTTCAGTTAGACCATAGTAGTTCAGTAGCACTCCACTGTGAGCATCAACATTCGGCCATGGATTTTTAACCTACACCATTGAAAAGTCAAGTTCAGTCGTATCAGGAATAAATTACGACTAATATCAAGAGAGCAATGAGTACATCTGTTATCCATTGTAATGTGTATCAAATTTAATGAAAGACTCAACTGAAAACATGTGGCAAAACATCTAGGTGCAAATCATTAAAAACAAAACAAAATAAAAACTGTAAATCAAACAGAACCAAATTAGAATGTGAAGGACCGGATCCAAATTCATCTGATTGTGTGAGTGGGTAAAGAAATAGTGACTGACTACCCTGAAAAAAGCTGATACTAGCATCATAAGAGAACAGAGCACATGTTGCATGGTTCTCTCCAATGCTACCCCCCTTTTGAATCTTCATCCACATTTTTGTTTCTTTTGAATTAAAATTAAAATGCTTTACAAATGAAATTCATATGATTTGTATAGATGATTGATGTTGTTAATTTCTTTTTAAGAAAAAAAAAACTATAAACTCAACAAAGAACAAGAAATTCATTATCTAATGAGAAATGTGAGTATCAGACTCTTCTCAATATGCTACATGTCAAGAGAGATATACGTAGGTCCCATTAGACGCTGGTTATTTACTGAGATCTACTTGAAGTTGAAGTTTACCCAACAATAGTGTACCAAATAGTACATTGCTAGCATTTCTCTATCCTAACATGCAGCCCCTATATCATCTTCCTTGCGGTGTGTTTAATTCAATGCCTGCGCCCGACCTTAAAATCTATAATCTTACCGCAAATATGTTTTCATAAAATACTGGCATTTGGCAGTAAATTTATCAAGCATAAACCATTCAAATTAAAAAAAAAAAAAAAAAAAACTGATTATAGAATAAATAGTTTCATAGATGCATATATTGAAAAATAAAATCATAAACACTACCTTGCCTAACTTGGTAAGAATGGGAGGCACAACCTCTTTTATTTTAGACACCTGAAAGGGTCAATTACAAGTGAGCTTTGGCTGTGTCGCAAGAAAGCACTCCCAAGAAAACACAATCTTGAATTAGGAAATAAGTGATTACCAGCTGGAAATATGGATCATTAGGCAAATGCTTCAAAGCAAACTCCCTCTGACATGTGTATCTTGGATCTGTCTGGCGTAAAACCCCATGTCCATATCCAGGCACAACCTGCAAATCCAAAAAGCGCAACAACCAAAGCCTATATTATCTGAGAAGTTGGCAGGGATATCGGTGAACAGATTTGCATATTGATACATTGAAGAACCCATAGTAAAACATAATATATTCATATTAATACGCATGTAATGTTCTGTAGTTACATATACCACACCTTTATTTAGAAAATCTACAAAAACCTTTGTCAAGCTTTCTAGTAGAAGCTTCCTGTTAGGGAAGGCTTGTATTGCAAAGAAAAAATTTGTGGGTAGGGAATTGAAGAACCATAATTCCCTTTCCTCAAAGAAAAAGATTTGAACATAACACATTGGACACAGTGGCATGCTTGGCTCAATGAACTTTTTCCATTATAAGTGTAATTTTCATCCACTTCTCTTCCATAACAGATGTCATTACCAAACAAAAAGTAAAGACAAAACAAAAAAGTTAAAGTAAAAAATATAAGGCTTCAAAAACTTCATTCAGCATCATATATTCATATTAGTTATGATATTACCTGGCCACTACTCAATGTTTTATTAATGTAGTCAGCCAATTGTTCTGTACTTATGTTAGGAGTTCCAAACTCTGCAACTATTGATCTGATCCATCGTAGAACCTCCTGTAGCAACATAATAGAAGTGAACAAAACTATAAATATAGGTATTTTAATAGTATCTGACCATATCAGGACAGAGTATACTAGTAAAGCAAAAAGGTTTATTTAAAGATAATGATAAAAATGTAGGTCTGAGTAAACATTATAGCCAAACATGATTTCTAAACCGAAAGATGAACTATAGCAAAGTTAATACCAGAAAAACAGAAAACGGATAGAAAAGAAAAAACCAAATAACAAAATAACCTGATTGGCCAAACCATGCAGGGGCCCAGCTAACCCATTCAAAGCAGCCGCAAATGCAAGATAAGGATCTGAGAGCGGACTAGCAACCTGACAGGAACACGCAGTACAATACATTAAATATATATATATATATATATATATATATATATAATAAAAACACAGGCATTTACCACAAGTAATATATATTAAAAAATCATTTTTTAATGTTTTATAATTCAAAATTATGACATAATGGAAAGGGCTTGATTAGAGGAAGTTACTTACTAGGTGGGCTGTGTGTGAACTAACATTGCCACCTTCGTGATCACTGCAAAGAAAATTTAACCCCAAAAAAAAAACATTAGCAACTGTGGTTGCTGGTAATTGAAAGAGAAATAAACAACTCATCATGATCATAGTATGTGTCATCAATAGGGCTGTTCAATTCGAACCAAATTGTGTTGAACTGTTCTGAACTACAAATGCAGTTTGCCCGAATCGAACTGAACTGTCAAGCAGTTTAGGCAAGCTAAACTGAACTATTTTAAAGGTGCATTGAACTGGACAGAACTGGTTCGAACTGAACTGCTCACTGAACTGTTCTGAACTACTCTGAACTGTTTCATACTACACTGAACTATTTTTAAGGGGCCTTTTTTTTGTAGAAAAACTTTTTTTTTAGCTCTTTCCCTCCTCCTCATTTCACCCTTCTTTCCTTCAGTTTATTTTCCTTTTCTTTTGTCTTATGTCCCCTTTCTCTTCCCCTCTCCCTTTCTCTTTCTTTGTCTTATTTCCGATCTATCATTGGGTTCATCTACTACTGACCCCAATTAACTTGGGTTAAAGGTGTTCTTGATGTTGATGTTAATGTTGCTTTTAAGTAAAAAAATACCACATTGTTTTAGTTTGGCTTCTCATTTTTACATTGATTTGTGTTGAATAAATAAGTAATGGTCTTTTATATGACTGATTTTTCAAATTGCCATGAACAAAATATTAAAGATAAGTTTGAGCATTTTTAAAATTATAGGTTTTTAAATTTATGATCAACATATTTGAAAATTGCTTATGGAGGTCACATGTGACAGTATTTGCTTTTAAGTGTTGCATCTTATTTGGCCAACTAATTGTCATATTGAGATTGATCTACATGTGGCTAATGTATATTAAAAGGATGAAGAAACAAATGTGTGGCACAATTTCATTCTCCTAATTAGTGTAATTCTTGCTTGTCGTGTAATGGGAGGGTACAGGGGAATATTATATGTTGGAGTGGAGCGGGATTTATTTTTCCAACTCTGATGAGTATCAGTTTGCTAGTGCACTGAATTGCTTTCTTTAGCAGTTCAGTTTTTTAAAACTGAACAGAAAAGAAGGTTTGGTTCAATTTTTAAAACAGTTCATTTTTTTCAGTTTATTTTGGTTCAGTTAACTATAGTTCAGTGCAGTTTTGGCCACCCCTAGATCATTAGCAATAACTGGGGTCGCTAGTAATTACAGGGCACACATACAACTCATCATGATCATAGTACGTGCTATCATTAGCAACAGAATGCTAACCTGTGAATGGAAATATACAGCCTCATAAACTCCAGCATTTCTGGATCATCAAACCCTAACATGTGAGCATAGTTTGCACCATAATCCAAAGAATCATCCAATGGTATGATTTTTCCATCCTTGTATTTCCTTTAAAATAGGCTAACAAGTCAATATAAATGTAAGAAGATAGTAAAAATCTGTCAAACACTTTTGATCACTATCATCGCACAATATATATATATATATATATATATATATATATATATATATATATATATATATATATATCCCATTGCTTATTAAATGTGTAATATTGATTAGGATGATATGCTTTACATACCGTTGATAAATGTAAGCAGCAATGGCTGGCAAACGAGCAATTAAATTCATTGTATCCTCATAAGTTGGCTCCCAGTACCTAAATCCAAGCAGTAAACCAGCTAGAGTAACATATAAGGTTGCAAATAAAATAACACCATTTAGAATTTTACCTTGCCTTAGCTATCCCACCCTCATATGCCTTCTGAAACTCACTCTGCACCTGAAAATGTAACAAATTGATTGTGAATCATTTTTATAAGAAATATAAATGTTAGGCAATCGAATCAGTTTACTATGAGTTTCAGGCCAGATTCAAGAAAAGATGATGATAAATAAGTATTGAGGAAATAGGATTAGGGGCTTTGTAAACTTGTAAAGTGTGAGTATAATAGGTGGAAAATCCTCCTATCTATCTGGCTTAGCAATGAACAGATAGAATTCTCACGGTGTCCAAAAAGGAATGAAGTTAGGAAAACATAGTGTCCGGGATACAGGATTTGTGTTCCCCTTGTTTAACAAATCCCTGCAATCTGGATTTCTGAAACAAGGCGTCAGTTGTTTGATTCTTGACTTAGCATCTTTTATTGATGCAGTGACGTCATAGATTATGAGATGTTAAAGGTGGCAGACCACTTTAGCCATTTCTGGATGGTACTAAAAGAATCAGAGTTCATAGCAAAGGAATATAGGTTCTTCAGTGCAAGTCATTTATGGAGTAGAATAAGTGGGTAAGAACATTTTCTGTTGCAGTATCTGGGCACAACATGGAATTTGCACCCCGTATACAGTTCTCATGTCTCAAATCTCAAATCTTGAGATACCTCAAGATTATCCTCTGCTCCAAAGTCTGTCAAGCTCAAGCTGCTTATTGATTAAAATATCCCAGCACATTGAACATACCCCAAGTCAGTAGTTTTTAAGCTAACTTTTGTTTTCCCTTTGTATTCACAGCAATTGATTAAATAAATACAAAGCCAACTACTACAAATAACTTCATAGCCACTTTTTAATTTTACTATACAAAATGATTATTTAAGACAACTACGTACCCCATTACCCAAAGGCTCCTCACTATGCGAAGGTAAGGGGGAGAAATATTATACACAGCCTTACCTTTGCATTTGCAAAGAGGCTGTTTCTGGATTCGAACTATGATCAACAAGTCACCAAAGCAAAACTTTACCGTTGTACCAGGGCTCGCCCTCAAAATGATTATTTAAGACAATCAAAACAAAATAGATTATCTTAAAACCACTCTTCACCTAACATACCCAAACATAAAACTTGTTTCATGTAATCGATAATGCCAGTCAATTATATTATACCTATAAGTCTATAACTGATTATTGAAATAATCTATTTTTCACAACTAATACAAACACACTTTAAGAGTAGAAAGAAACAGTATAGAAAGGAAATAGCAAGAGGAAAAAAACTATAAAACTAACTATATGTTAGATTAAAAGATTAAAATGAAGGTCTGAACCAGAAAAACAATGAGATTATCTGAAAGTTTTAACTACAAAAGCTAACCTAACCATAAATAACATGTTACCCTTTATGGAAATTGATTTTGTTCTTTGGTTCACTTGGGAAGTTAAGATGTGCTTATGATATGAAAATTACTCCACACTAGCTTGCTATAACAAAAGACATGTAGGATGATGCAAAGTAGAGAGAGTGCATTGTGTAGAAAAGGAAGAAAATATCAAGGTATGGGCATATTTGCTTTAGTCTTTAACATGTATCAACTATCAACATAATTAGTTTGAAATAGGACAGTTCAATTGTCTTCTCACAGGGAACAGTTCATTTCTTGAAAGTGGCTCTGAATGATGCAATTATTAGAGGGATATGATTGTAATATTTTGTCTTTGTGCTTCCTTGTACCAGATGGTCACAGGTCACTTATGCTTTGATCTGTATTTTTTGTCTTCTTTCTTGACAGGAAAAGCAATTTTATTAGACAGAAAGGACACCTAAACAAGAAAAGCCTGATACTTAAGAGAACACGATAAAATATATATAAAAAATGAAGCAATGTGTGCCCATTATGCATATCTAAAATAGCAGCTCCCAAGAAACATTCATGAGCAGAACAAGTTTCGGAGGTATAGAGACATCCATAAAAATGTGAGCATTTCAATCCAATCAAATGCACCGAATGGCTGCATAAGCCCTTGCGTCACACTGATCACAAAAGTTTAGCCTCCTTTTCTACTATTACTTCATAGGTAACCATCACAAATGATGCCATAATGTCCTATAATATATCATGTGCAATGACATACCATTTAAATCTAAATCCTTCTTGATGGTTTGACTTATAATTTTTCTTGGCTTTCCTCTACCACTAACTGTTTGATTACTCCCGATTTGATCAATTCATTTTACTAGGACTTCTACAAGTCATCTGCACACATGCCCAAACTATCGAAGGCCAGATTCTACCATATTCACATTAGATCAACATCAACAACACCTTTAACCCAAACTAATTGGGATCGGTGGTAGATGAACCCAATGATAGATACGAAGAGGTTGAAAAAAAAAACTGGAAGGAGAAGGGGAAGCGAAAGGGGAAATAAGATAAAAGAAAAGGAGGGAGAAAGAAGGAGGGGGAAGATGAAGAGAAAAAAGACTAAAAAGGGACCATCAGGAATATAGAGATAACAACAGATCTAACTCTCCACCAAGCTTATAGCTTTTCTCCATTCCGTCCTAAGACACACTGTCCACCAATCTATATCCCACTCCATTAAGTCTTGTTTAACTACCTTATTTACATTAGTTGCTACCACCAAATTTCACTCTAATGCATTCATTCCTAATCTTGTCTTGCATGTCCCCACATCCATAGTAGTATTTTCATCTTTGTGGTATGAAGTTTATTTTCTTGTTGGATCTTGACCACCCAACATTCAATTCCATATAACATTCTAGGTCTTATAATTGTGCAGTAAAATTTTCTTTAAGCTTCAGTGATGCTTTTCTAATAGAGAACAAGCATATTTCAATTATGCTTCTTGTGCAACTGCAACCCATTACCCAGTTAATTCTCTTTCTTTATTGACTGGGTTTGTGCCTTTATGTTAGAGAACAAGCAGGAGTTGCAAATCAGTCTTTCATATATAAGATAATAATATGCACAGAATAACAAATGCTGATATTATGCAACTAGACCACAGAAACTAGATGCATAAAATCAACAAAAAAAGATTTTATTATCCTATTTTGAAGATATACGCCACAACCCAATAATTTTATGATACCTTTCAATTACTTAAATTAACAGTCATGAAAGAATCTGTTACTCAACCTGAAGGGCCATGACACCAGTTGTGAATTGAGTCATTGGATGAGCAGAAACAGGCAATGCATCAATTGCCTTATAAGCATAATCTGCAATAAAAAGTAGTAATAATAAGTCCAAGAATGAACTGAGACTAAAGTGCATCAGAAACAATCTAGGAAAAAAACATGTAAAAAACTTTTAGAAACACCATGTGTGGAATTTGAACAAGAGCAAGATTAAAGAGTGAAAGGTGACAACACAGACATGTCGGTATATTTTAAGCAACAAGCACTTGCATACAGATGTGAAATTCTGCAGACAAAAATCATACATATAAAAATGAAAAAGTGAGATAAAAGTCATAAAGTTCTTATGCAACAATGGTTCTAAACATATATGAGCTACCATTAGAGACTACTAGTTATAATCACATATATGGTCTTCAACATATTGTCATGCACTATCTATATTGTGTCAATTCATTTTAATGAATCAGTCCATTATAATACAATAAGCAAAACATTGCTTCAAGGAAATTACAACCAAAAGTATGACATGGAAAAAAAAAAAAAAAAAACCAGAACCTGGGATAGTTGCACGACTTCGCAATTCCTTGGATAATGAGTCAACTTGTGCTTTGCTTGGTATCTGTGACCAAATGTATGAATCAAAGATTATACAACAAAATCTAAACCGAGTGTTGATATTAAAATGCCTTCATACAAGGATTATATGTACATTATAAGTAATTTTCAAAATAATTAATTCTATTTGATATTCTAAAACTATTGTATACCTTTCCTGTCAATAGAAGCCACAGTACAGCCTCAGGCAAAGGCTCCCCACCAGGAAAAGCACCTGGAAGCTTTTTCTGGCATTCAGGAATTGACATGCCCCTAAAGCGAATTCCCTATAAGACATAACATACTGATCTCAGAGATCCATCCAGTAATCACTAATCAGTAAACATTAACAGATGCTACATCAGAGATTCTATCAATTAATAAAAATAGTCATAAGCAAGAGTTAATTCACTTTGATAGTTCACAAATATGTGAAGACTTAGTTAATTTATATACCTCATCCGGGTCAACAGCTGAGCCTAGCCATACTAAAGCTGTCATTCCTCTCATTCCACCAAGTACCTTTAAATTGTGACAGAGGTTACTCAAAATATAAGTTAAATCACAAGCTTATTGACAAGAGAAGAAGACAACTCTTAATGCCACTAGTAGCTTTAAAAGATATATCTACATGACGAGAGGAAGACAACTTTTAATGCAACTAGTAACTTTAAGAGATATATATCTACAAAAGGATAATATAATTACCATATCAACAGTAATTTTTCCCAATTCAACACTTCCATGATCTTTCTTCAGCTTCTTAACACGTTCCTGCAACCAGGTTTTATGTATAGATTAAACATAAGGTATACATATAACAATTTTTTATAAGTATTAACCAATGCTTTGCAATTTACAAGCTAACATGAAGTAACAATGAAATGAAGGAAACATTGTTTAAGAACCAATCATCACTGAGAATTACAAATCTGGTAAGGATTTAACCAAGAATCTCGGACTCATAATAGAATGTGCACAGCACAAACCACTGCAACTAAATTGTGCATTGCAAATAGCAAGTTGAGCACAAGCAAGAATTTAATTCACATTGGCTATCACCCATTATGCTCAATACTAAACCAAGAATAAAACAACTAAGCCCACACTCTGTATAGACGTCACAAAACTATCACTTGCTTGAATGAGAAACACAGATTATACATTAATGGATCCAACATTCCAACATAAACAGTATCACTATGGAAGCTTAAAATTGCAGACATACCTGATACTCTGGAACTAATTCCTTCAACTCAGAATAAAGATCCTGCAAAACAGAAAAATAACCCAAATCAACAAAAGTAAAAATAAACAAAGTTCAATATATATAACCAACTTCATGCAATAATAAACGCCAATTAGTCTCAGTTATCCTCGATATCCAAAGTCCAACATAGACAAACCAAACTACAATATCCAACACCATACTACACCACAATAACAGTAATAGAAACACCCTCCTCAGATAAAACATAGCATCTAATATTCACTGAACACTTTCATCAAACACCAAAGACACAATGATAAGGGTAGAGCAAGAGAATACAGTGTTACTGGAGCTCGGAGTTTGGAGCCATCTAACTGAATTCGCAAGATTAGATTGCTGGCCCTAAAACATTGGGAAAAAAATTATAAAAAAAAATCCGCAAGTCACATGAACAATAATCAAACACAAACAAATGCTGAAAACAAACAGTTCGCGTTTTTTCTCAGTTACCACGCGAGAGCCAAGTCGAGAAAGTGCAGAAACGCTTCTGAAGAACGCCATTTGCACCAACGCAACGCAACAACCTGTACCAGCTCGTCAGTGTTAGGGACTCGGAAGCATTAAAAAACATATTAATTATAAAAAATCGGATGAAGAAAAAGGTACAAGGTGGCAGAGGGATCGTGAATCGGAACAATGAAGAAATTAAGAATGAAAAAGGAAACGGAAAGAGCGTACCGGTAAAAGGTCAAACAAAAGAGAAGAAAAGAAAGATCGGATTCAAAAAAGTAGGGAATTGAATTGGTGATTATAAGGACAATGATGCGATGAATGTGGTGGTTTTGTATTTCTAAAAAGATATTTAATAAAGATAAGAATAAAAAAAATATAAAAATTTACATATTCAACTTGTCTTATTATTTTATAAAGATAGAAATGTTTAAATATTTAATTTATATTTTTTATTTTATAAAGATAAGAATATTTTCTATTTCTAAAAAGATATTTAATAAAGATAGGAATAAAAGAAATATGAAAGTTTATATATTCAATTTATCTTATCATTTCATAAAGATAGGAATGTTTAGATATTTAGTTTATATTTTTTATTTTATATAGATAAGAATATTTAAATATTTAGTCTATATCTTTTAAAGAAAATTGTTTTTGTATGTGGTCCATTTATTGATTACATTCATTCATTAATCTATTATTTTATTCTATTAAAGATTGAGTTTTGTGATTGATAATAATGAATGAAGATAGATAGTCCTAAAATTCATTTTTCTATTTCTGTTTCCGTTGTTTGATTTGAATATGTTGTTTATATTTGTTAACATATTCATATTAAAATAAATGTTTTACATTTCGTATCAAAACTATATTTTTACCTCTTCCTTGTTTTTTATTTAGAACTTTCTTTTGAAAATTATTGGGTTTTTTGTGTCACGGCTAAAGTTTGAAAAAGGAAAAATAATGTAACTTATTTTTTTTCCTTTGGCACGTGCTTTTTCCTAATATGACATTTTCTTTTATCCCAATTGAGAGCTTACGTGCCTTTATGAAGCCTAATTGCAAATTGCTTCAATTTTGACTTAAGTGTGCACGTTGATATTTATATTTTATACGTGCATGTTATTATTTACATATTATAAAAATGTTTTAATATATTTGAATTAATAATAAAATATTATTAATTATTATTGCTCATAATTAATTTATTTATGTAATAAATTATTTGGATTATGAGTTATGTGTTTAAATTAATTAAATTGTATGTTTATTTATGATATTTGTTTAAATATACAATATTATGGTAAATAATTTATTCACATTAATATTAATGAGCTTATTGAATAATTATATGCAAGGTTATTTCAATTTATTTGCATTATTAAGGATGTTATGCAATTATTTAGTTCTTATTAAGAATTAATGTTAAGTGATTAATATAATTTAATTGATTAGAGAATAG
>PYAF01000543.1:985408-1025009 GCA_007407185.1 Glycine tomentella | reverse complement strand
AGGCCACAGAGCAAGGGAAGAACTGCAGAGCTCGGCTTTGCCAGGTAAGTTCTTGGTCCCTTGGGGATGTTTCCCACTTGCTTGTGCTCCACCATACTCCGAGGGAGTAGTGGTTACATTCATGATACATGCATTATTGGTTGTTGCATACTCATGATGATATATGCTTGTATCTGTGCTTGAGACATGTATGAAGCCTAATATTTAGATCTTCTGGCTAGTTAGATATATATGGACCTCCTTAGGAGTAGAACGCACCTCCTAGTTTGGTTTGCTCATGGTTGATTGGATCTCGGGGTAATGATGATCCCCTAAAACCAAGAGATAGGTGTGTCCCGTCGCGGTTGATTGCCTATTCTCGGAGGTACCATATACGTGCATCCATGCGTAAGGGGTAGCTCCCAATGGGATGGCACGGGTGTGAATTCTGGTTTCACACTGAGGTCGGCGTTGATGCGATCCGCCGTACATTTAGCAAGATAGCTTGCTTGTATTGTTATGAGGGCCGGGAGGCCAGTTGGTTGTGATACCTTGATGACTTGTGTCATGGTGAGTGAGCCAGGGTGGAAGAGATGCCTCCAAGGACCCTGAGCTTACTGAGATGTTTATCTCACCCCGTGTGGGGCTTATGTTATTTCAGGTGATGCTTCTGGTAGAGAGGAGCGGTCTCAGGGCGGGAGGCCCCAGTAGAGACGGTACCTGCTTGGCTGTAAGGCAACAGTGGAGAGCTTGGAGCTCGGCTCAGCTTTTGTTGTTTTGTACCCCTGTGGAGGGATGACATGTGTGTGCACATGTAGTCTTTGTTTTGTACATGTTTATGTATGTATGCCCTCGTGTGAGGAATGATCCTTGAGATCAAAAGCACTCGGATGCTCATTCTTTTGTATAGACACTTCGAGTGTCAGATGATGTATTTTGTACATAACCAGCTTATGTTATGTAATGTTTATGTTTCCTCCTGCTTATACCTTTGAGATATTTATGTTATCTGCCTATGATTATGGTTGTATGATCTGGAGTAGCAGGGGCTTGTCTTATGCTTGTGATGAGATGTTTGATATTCCATACATAATGTAATCAAGAAATATGGTTTTGATTTTATGCTTCCGCGAAAAGTTTTAATTACAATGATTAAGCGCTAATCTGATATAATCATAATGATAATACACCGGGTGCACACGGGGTGTTACACAATTTAGTTTTAAGCAGGGGATTTATTTTTCATTTAGACAAGATATTTTATGTTCCAAGTTTTTTCTAAGAACTTAATTTCTGTATCAAGACTTGTACCATTGGGTTTTTCATTTAATTTTTCGAATTCTGGTTTTACTTTAATTAATAAATCTGGAATTATTAGTTCCAATACATTACTTGATGGACTTTACTTTATTGAATTGCAAAATAATGCTGCTTATAATTCTATTCATGTTTCTGTCGGGTTAAAACGATGTGTTATGAATGAGGAATCCTCAATGTTGTGGCACCGAAGATTAGGACACATCTCTATCGAGAGAATTAAGAGATTAGTAAATGAAGGGGTACTTAGTACTTTGGATTTTGCTGATTTTGATACTTGTATAGATTGCATTAAGGGTAAACAAACTAACAAGTCTAAGAAAGGTGCAAAGAGAAGCTCAAATCTATTAGAAATCATACATACAGATATTTGTTGTCCAGATATGGAGGTAAGTAGTCCGAAATATTTTATCACTTTCATTGATGATTTTTCACGATATATGTATCTCTACTTACTTCGTTCTAAAGATGAAGCTTTAGATGCCTTTAAAGTTTTCAAGGCCGAAGTAGAGAAACAATGTGGAAAGCAAATTAAAATCGTGAGATCTGATAGAGGTGGTGAATACTATGGTAGATACACAGAAAATGGACAAGCACCTGGTCTATTTGCGAAGTTTCTTCAAGAACATGGGATTGTTGCCTAATACACTATGCCTGGTTCTCCAGATCAGAATGGTGTAGCAGAAAGAAGAAACCGAACATTAATAGACATGGTGCGAAGTATGCTTAGTAGTTCCAAGCATTCTAAATCATTGTGGACTGAAGCATTAAAGACGACAATGTATATATTAAACCGAGTTCCAACCAAGGTTGTCTCCAAGACGCCTTTTGAGTTATTCAAAGGTTGGAGACTGAGTTTGCGACATATGCGCGTTTGGGGATGCCCGTCTGAAGTAAGAATTTATAATCCACAAGAGAAGAAACTAGACCCAAGGACTATTAGTAGGTATTTCATTGGATATGCCGAAAGGTCTAAAGGGTATAGATTCTATTGTCCATCACATAGCACTAGGATTGTGGAATCAAGAAATGCAAAATTTCTTGAGAATGACTTGATCAGTGGGAGTGGTCAATTTCAGGATATTACTCCTGAAAAGGATCACTATAAAGCCTAACCCTCTGGTTTAGGTGAAAGATTGATTGTCAGGCACACCCCTCAAGCTCAAACGGGTGTTAGACAACCAATAATTGAAAATCCACAAATTGTTGAAAATGACCCTATAGATCAAGTTGCTAATGAGGAACAACTAGTTCCTCAAGAAGATAATGAAGCAATATTAAGAAGGTCTACTAGAGTCAAAATGTCAGCAATTCCTAGTGATTATGTGGTGTATCTGCAAGAATCAGATTACAACATTGGAGCCACAAATGATCCTGAATCATTTTCACAGGCCATGATTCTAAGGAATCAAACTTATGGTACAGTGCTATGAAAGATGAGATGAATTCCATGACATCTAATCAAGTCTGGGATCTCATTGAGTTGCCTAATGGTGTAAAAGCCATTGGATGTAGATGGGTTTTTAAAACAAAGAAAGACTCACAAGGCAATGTTGAGAGACATAAGGCAAGACTTGTAGCCAAAGGTTTCACTCAAAGAGAAGGAATTGACTACAAGGAGACTTTTTCTCCTGTATCTAAGAAAGATTCTTTCCGAGTAATTATGGCGTTAGTAGCTCATTTTGACTTTGAGTTACATCAAATGGATGTGAAAACAACATTCCTTAATGGTCATTTAGAGGAAGAGGTTTACATGAAACAACCTGAAGAATTCTCCTCTAGTGATAAAGAGCACTTAGTTTGCAAGCTTAATAAATCCATCTATGGATTGAAACAAGCGTCCCGTCAATGGTATCTAAAATTTCATGAGATCATCACTTCATTCAGTTTTGAAGAGAATATCATGGATCAATATATATACCAAAAGGTCAGTGGGAGTAAGAATTGTTTTCTTGTGTTGTATGTGGATGATATTTTACTTGCAACTAATGATAAGATGAGGTGAAACAATTTCTCTCAAAGAAATTTGATATGAAGAATATGGGAGAAGCATCTTATGTCATTGGCATTAAGATCCATAGGAAAAGATCTCGAGGCATTTTGGGATTGTCTCAAGAGACCTATATTAACAAAGTTTTAGAGAGGTTTAACATGAAAGATTGTTCACCAAGTGTAGCTCCCATTATGAAGGGTGACAAACTCAATTTGAGTTAGTGCCCGAAAAATGATTTTAAGCGGGAACACATGAAGAATATTCCATATGCTTCAATTGTTGGAAGTCTTATGTATGCTCAGGTTTGTACCAGACCTGACATTGCATATGCTGTTGGAGTTTTGGGAAGATATCAAAGCAATCCAGGCATTGACCACTGGAAAGCTACAAAGAAAGTGATGAGATATTTTCAAGGAACAAAAGATTACATGCTCATGTACAGACAGATTGATTGTCTGGAAGTGATTGGCTACTTAGGTTCAGACTATGCTGGCTGCGTTGATTCATGAAAATCAACATCTGGTTATATCTTTATGCTAGCTGGTGGAGCTGTATCTTGGGGAAGTGCCAAGCAGACCTTGACTGTCACTTCTACTATGGCGGCTGAGTTTGTTTCATGTTTTGAGGCTACCTCGCATGGTGTATGGTTGAAGAGTTTCATATCTAGGCTTAGAGTTATGGACTCTATTTCTAAGCCATTAAAAATGTATTGTGACAACTCTGTTGCGGTATTCATGGCTAAGAATAACAAAAGTGGAAGTCGAAATAAACACATCGACATTAAGTACTTAGCCATAAGAGAACGTGTTAAAGAAAAGAAAGTGGTCATTGAACACATTAGCACTGAGTTGATGATTGACGATCCTTTGACTAAAGGCATGCCACCAAAGAATTTCAAGGATCATTTAGTACGAATGGGACTTGGTTCCATAATATGATTTTATTGAAGAACAATTGTTAATTTTGAAACTCTTATTCAATTTGATATTTTCTCATAAAGTTTTGTGCACATATTCATTTATTTATTTTTGAGAAATGTCATTAAGTTTTGATCTAGAATAAATATATGATTTATTCATTAAGTTGAGAGCTAGCATTTAGAGACTTTATATATTGTGGTACATGGAAGATAATATTCGCTATTAATTAGAAGACCTATCGCCATGACTCATATATTTTGTTTCTTCTTATGACTGATGTTGGGTTAAATGGACCAAGTGGGAGAATGTTGGTTTTCTGTTTCTAAAAAGATATTTAATAAATATGGGAATAACAGAAATATGAAAGTTTACATATTCAGTTTATCTTATCATTCCATAAAGATAAGAATGTTTAGATATTTAGTTTATATCTTTTATTCCATAAAGATAAGAATATTTAAATATTCAGTCTATATCTTTTAAAGAAAACCGTTTCTGTATGTGGTCCATTTATTGGTTACATTCACCCACTAACCCATTATCTTATTCCATTAAAGATTGAGTTTTGTGATGGACAGAACTCTATAAATAGAACTGGGCAATCTCTGTTTTAGATCACCAAGCCTACTCCTCTATTCAGAAAACACACCATCGAGTTTGAGTGAGTGAGGGACTGGAAAACTAAAACTCTGAAAGTTACTTGAAGGTTGATAGCAATGGCTGGAGGTAGGTACCTCTGAAATTTTTTTTTCTATTTCTACTTTCGCTGTTTGATTTGAATGTGTTGTTTATGTTTGTTAACATATTCAGATCAAAATAAATGTTTTACAGAATGTGGTTGCTCGATGTAATGTAGACATTGGGAAAGTTACTCAAGTTTCCCACCGTGGGAAAGTAATATCCCACCGTTAGATCTAACAATTTTAAAATCAATGGTTCCTATTTTTTCTTTTTCCGTTTCCTCTTTTACCCCCTTTCTTCTTTCTCTCTCACTTCCCTGTTTGCACTGCTCCGGCGAAGCACCGTGCCTTTTTCGCCCAATCGCCCCGCCGCGTCTAGATCCCACCATCGTTGCGATAATGTGTGATTTCATTTCATCTGATCACTCTCACCCGCGATATCTCTTCTTTCTTTTTTTTTTTGATGCTTTATGTTGTTTCTCGGTTTCTTTTGGATGTGAATACAAGCACTGTCTATCGTAGGAAACCTCGGTCACGATCATGCGCGGCGACGGCGACGTGGTCATCCGTGGTAGAGGAAGGTCAAGCGACTTTCAAAAGAGGATAAATAAGGAAAGAGAAGGGAAAAGAGAAAAAATAATAAGAAAAAGGATAAAATGTCAGCCGTAGATGTAAAAATAAAAGAATCTAACGGTGGAAAGTTACTTTCCCACGGTGGGTAAATTGAGTAACTTTCCCATGAAAATTGGCGGTTTAGACCAGGATTCACACCTGTAATATTTTTTTGCTAATGGTCAATGATGATAGTGACACTGACACAGACCAACCTTTGGCTGTTTTTATTTTTTAATCATAATAGTAATAATTAACTTTTTTGCTTTTATTTAAATAATAATAATAATAATAATAAATTTTTTTCGTTATTGTTTAATTTTACCTGAAGAAGGAATGTAAATGACTAAAATAAGTAAAGTAAAAAAAAATGTTAGCACACTTTGAAAAAATATAATTTAAGAAAAATTGTATAGGTTAAAATTTTGTAAAAAAATCATGGTGAATTATATATTGAATATTACCAATAATTCTCTTTATCATTTTCAAGATGTCAATGAAATTGTTTATTAAAAGTTAATGCTTTATTAAATGTCACGACCAAAAGATTGATTTGCATGATGGATAAAAGTAAAAATACTATTACGTCTTACAATTTATTATGATCATGGTTATCAAACTCTCGATTTAAATCGTAGAATCTTCCGATTTTACGAGTCTACTACCCCTCTATGAGTTAACTCAGATGTAAACTCTTTTTTGAAGTAGAATCGCACGATTCTACGTAGAATCGCTCGATTCTGAGTAGAATCGCGATTCTACTACATTTTCGCTAGTCTGCTGGGTTTAGGAACGACGTCGTTTCGAATAGCAATTTTTTCGTATTTGGGCCAGATCCATAACAGATTTGCTTCCTGCACCTCTTTTGCTTACTATACACCTTTTGACTCATTTTTTTATATTAAAAATTGGACTTTTATTTCAATTTAAGTGATTTCTATTTACACTCTTTTTTTATTAATACACTTTACTTGTGTTATCAACTTTAATACTTCAATTGTTATTTTGAATTTTTTAGTATCCATTATTTATAATTGTACTCATTTAATTTGACAAAATTAGTTATGTCATTGTTTCATATTTATATATAGGTAATTTACTCTCTTTTTTTTTGTCTGAAGTAGACTCTTACGATTCTACGATTTGATTCTACAATTCGATTCTACGAGGCCTCCATGATTCTACGTAGAATCGCGATTTTGACAACCTTGATTATGATAGATAATATATTTCATTTTCTTTGTTTAGTTTCTTTGTTTCTTAACTGAAATGGTGTATATATATATATATATATATATATATATATATATATATATATATATATACTTTCAGTAGTAGTCTATTGTGGAAGATTCAATTATGTCTTCTATAATGGAAAAGAAATTGTAATACCAGAAAGTTTATGTTTCTTGGGTAAGTGTTGGATTATTATAAATTTGTCTATACTAGATTTTTTTTATAAAAAAAATCCCTTTTAGTTGTAGGTTTGATCTATCTTCTTCTCTTCGTTAGTACCATCACACTCCTTGTCAGCGTCATCACACTCATCTTTATTGGTGTCGTCATAGTCTGATTCTACAACAACTTCTATATCCTCGACAACAACTTGCAAATCTGGATTAACCTTTGTTACCTTCCTCTAATCATTGTATGTGTGTGATTTTTTTTCTTAGATCTAGTTGTTGTTGATGTATGTTTTCTCATATATGTTGATGTGTGGATTTTTTATTTGTAGATCAATTATGGGTTGAACTGTTAGGGAAGCAATTATGATCGAGAGAGATTGGTGGTGCGAATTCGGATACTCCCTATCAAAGCAATAGTCTCATGATGGTATAAACGATTAAGAGTACGTCTATGATAATGACAGTCGTTGTCAATGAGGCATGTGCGGTGACATCACTATCAATGGTGGTTGCATGAGGGAAGGAGAAGGAAAACGACCAAAGAGAGGTTGCTAAGGGAAGAATTCTATTATTGTTGTCGTAGAAGTCGTTGTCAGTGGTGGTTGAGTGAGTCATCAGGAACAAATATGGTTTGTTCGATCTCGAGATCTTGTCATTGTTGTTGTCATCGGCGAGAGAGAGAGAGGAGTGGGTGTGGCGTGACGATGGAGGAAAAATGCGATGATAATAACAAGGAGAAGAGACAAAGACGATAAGAGATACATAGGATATATTATTTTTTTAAAACAATATAGTATACATAAATCTATGGTGAAATTATACTTATTAAAAAAAAGTACTATCCTATAAACAACCTTTATTCCTCCGTGGAAGACTTAAAAAGGTCCTGTAAGTTACCTGCTTCTATACTTTCATTCATATCAACTATCTTTAACATTGTACATGTAGTCTTAGGCACTAAGCTGAAAAAGTGAAAAGTATTATATTTATATAACATATAATAGTCTTCACGACAGGTTTATCTCTTGAAGAAAAAAGTTGTCAAAAAAATATGGCTGCAGCTTTGTTTCTAGTCCTCGACCTCAATTTTCCTTCAAAGTTCCAAAAAGATGGCAAATAATGTAAGAAGGTTAGTTAGTAAATTAGGTCACGCGAAACTGGACGTGGGGTTTTGACCTGTCTAAAATGGTTGGCTCCTAACACAAAACCACACGTGCCTTGAAATTACTAAAATAACAAATTAATACGAAACACTTTTTCTTCTTTTTTTCTCTGTCATGAATTATTTTCTTATCCCCAGTGTTTTTTTTTTTATTATTTGAATAGGAGTGTTCATTTTGTTCTTGTTATGCTTTTAATTTTTTTTTGTTAATCTTGTACATCGATTTCAAACTTTTAATCATCAAGTTTTAATCTTAGTATTGTTGTCTATATATATTCTCTCGTGAAAGTAAGAATCAAAAGTTGGCCATTCTTTAGAGGCTGTCAGGAATCGGGTATCACTGTATCAGCATCTGATTCGTGTAACTTTCGGGTGAGTATTCTCAATTCTCAATTTTGCTACTTGTGGTTTTACACTTTGCAGTTTTGTTTATGAAATAAATAAATACAAAAGGTAATAAGATGTATAAAAAAATATCTATTATTGATTCAAATTAAAATACTTAGTAAGAATAACACTCTTCAAACTAAAGTAAATATATCTTTATTTTTTATTTTACATATTTATTTACATTAGAAAAACTAAATAAAAGTATAACATCACTTATCGTTAGGATAGCTCATGAGTCATGAGGCAAATATTAGTTAATTTTTTTTAGTGCAAAATGAATACAATATAATTACACATTTCAGAATATAATAGAGATACTCGTATTTGAATTTTGATAATTATAGGATTTATTTAGCTATTTATCCAATATAAATTATTTTATTTTATACGCATAACAAATTATTTATATATATAGTTAATTTTAACTTTTAATAAAGCGATGTTTTCTTTCTTATTATATTCCAATATATCATTTGGTGAGTCAATGTTCTCAAAACTCACCTGATCAACGATCATGTTAAGACATGTTAAGATATTGGATGGAAGGGTTAGTAATTAGATTGACGAATCATTAGTTAAACTAATTTGTTTCAATATATATTAAAAAAAAACTAACATAATTTGATAGATCAACCTATACTCTAAATTTAAAATCATATTGTCTATACTCTAACGTAATTCTAATAATTTGGTGTGAAATGGTGAAAAATATAAGAAGTTTCAATTTGCTTCCATAATCACAATGAATATTGAGAATGCATTGTAAAAGGAAAAACAATTTATATTAAGACTTAAATATATTTTAATACATGTAATATATCTTTTTTTAGATTGCTAGCTTTTTTTCATACCTGACCTTTCCAAATATACCCCCATTTTAGTGCATATGACATTTCATTTTGGGAAGTTTGTTTCATATATGAAATTTTATTTTCGAGAATCACATTTTTAGAAATATTATGCTTGAGAATATTATTATGATGAATATTTTTATTTGATAATATTAATTGAGTTTAATGGTCATGTATTAACACTGTAAAAATAATTTTACATAGTTATTTAATCACAAACTATTATTGATATGACTTTTTTAAGGTAGTTATTGTAAAAGTTAACAAACTTATTATACATGGTGGTTTATGATTAGATGACTATGTAAAATTATTTTATACCGTCAATGTATAACCCTTTTCTCATAGTAATTTTAGAAGAAAAATAAATAAAATTTGTTTAATTAAAAATGTGGAAGAATGAAGTGGAGATATGTAGCTATTGTAGAGAGTAACCTCCATTCCTACGAGAGTCCAATATACCTAGCGTTCTCCATGGGAATAGGAAGCAAGACAATTGTGGAAATGTTTTTACAAAACTTGTATCAAACATGGAAATGTAATATTTCCAAGTCTAGATTCTCGAGAATCTAGTTTGATACTTTGAAACAAATGCCTCCTTTGTATTCAACATATGTTGATGCTATTATAACAATTATTTACATGTATTATCACCTATCTATTGGACTTTTAATCTTGTGAATAATTGCTTCCTGAGTTAGTAATTGTACAAATATTATATAGGACCGAGAACTAAGTGGGGGGGAGGGGGGGTACTTGTGGTATCTTTGGCTATACTTATCGAATAAGTCTTGCCTAAATCGGATTTAGTTTAACTGATGTGGCTAGTCCTATCTGAATCATATTTCGTTAGACCATTTAGGAAGGTCTTACTTGAAAACTACTCGGTTGGACCTAAAGTGAAGGTTCTACCTAAGTGTACATTGGTAGAAAGAGAAGAGAGATATCGACCAAAGTTGTTAAGTTTAATGAAAATAGCAAAATTTACAATGAAGGAGTTCAAAGCACTCTCAAACTCATTGAACCCAGAATACAAAGCTCCTTATAAATGAGACAACAACTAATTGCATAATCAAAAATTATTACAACAGAAATGTAGAAAACAATTACAATTACAACACAACCTATGTTAATGAACAATCAAACTAGACGTTCCATTCTACATGATTGGATGCTCCACCAGATTACAGAAGATTGGACGACCAATACAGAAGACAAGAGTATTGAACTAAATGACCAACGTTGTCGTCCACCCTATCTCTATCATCCATTGTCCAACAATCAATGATCTCCATCTTGTTTCAATAACATTTTGAATTACAAGTAACTTAGTTCATTTCTAACAATCTACGTTAAGTAGATCCAAACAATGCATAAATTTGCTACTTGGAATAGACTTTGTGAACATATCAACTGGATTCTCGTTCATATCAAGTTTCTGGACTTTGACCTTCTTCTCAGTACAAATGAAGTGGTATCTGATGGTAATGTGCTTATTCAAGTTGATAAAAACACTCATGACATTCGCCGTGGTAAATTCACGAGAATTTGTGTGTAGATCGGCCTAAATAAACTTGTTATTGTGCGTGTTTGGTTTCATGACCATTGGTATTAGATTGAGTATGAAGGCCTTCACAAGATTTTCTCATCATGTGGTTGTTATGGCCACTTATCAAGAGTGTTCAGCGAAACTTGCATTAGCAATGAAGGAGAATCAACAACTCTTCAATGAAAAGGTGAACGAGACAACAACCACGTCCTAGTCCAATGCAATGTTGCCACAACAATTGCTAACCCTAATGTCCCAATTAATGCGGACAACAGGAAGGTTAAAGATTCTGATAGCACATTAATGTTGAGATTGTAACTAAATCAGGATCCCACTCATGGGGATTGGATGATAGTAAAGAGGAAAGTGAAAGAACAAAACGAATATTCCTACAAAAAAAACCATAAAGAGGGAATGATTTAATAATCATAACAAAATATTGGTGAGGGTAAGTCTGGTCATGGACTTAATAACGGTAAGGGTGTTTTTAAATGAAGCAATAATGAGGGCAAAAATAAAGATGATTTAGTGGGACCACCTGCTACCTCTCAAGCAAACCTTAAACCTAAGGATGCTGCCAACAACAAACGTCCACGTAAGGACCTCGACAATAAAATCACCCTCCTCTTCAGGAACACCATGACAGGTAGATACAAGCCTTTAAAAGCATCCAATGTTGCTGCCCTAAGCTCTTCCTCTCATCCAAACCTCCCACAAAAAATAAGACAATTCCCAGATGGCACCAAATCTGCCTTAGACATGGAGTTTGTCTGCCTAAGGTGGTATTGAATGCAACTAATAGAGGAGGAATCTTAAGCTGCAACTGATATGGAAGTTATCGTCTTTGACCCAATAATATCAATGGCCAACGCTACCCTTGTGGCACCCACTTAGGCCTTTGAGTTATGCTCTCTTGCCCCCATATTGTTGTATATGGAAGTCTTTAAAGCTATTTTGATTCTTTCATGGAACATCAGGGGTGCAATGAGTGCTTGCACCCAGCGTCATGTTAAGGATGTCATTAAGACTAACTCTCACTCTATTATCATGTTGTATGAGACACATACTTTGTTCTCTAATATTCAAGTGCATTGGAACCAGATTGGATATCATCCTCTTTTCATCCAAAAATCCTGGGGTCACTTAGGTGGTACCTGGGTTCTCACACGTTTGCCAGATGTTAATTTCTCCATTGTTGACACCATTGCCTAAGCCATTATGTTTTCCCTTCAGTGTCGTAATCAAGTATTGTATTGCTCGTTGTATACGCCTTTCCCAATCCCACTCTTAGGGATGCTTTTTGGGATTATTTGGTAGGTCTAAAAAACTCAATAACTGGGCCCTGGGTCTTTCTTGGAGATCTCAATGAAGTCCTCCTCTCTATTGGGTTTGCCTTTTTCTCTGTTCTTGGAAATGTTAATTTCTCTATCTTTTGGGCTTGCCTTTTTGCCAATACTCTCCACCATTGTGATCTCGTGGACATGGAAACATTTAGGGTTCTTTTTTACTTGGCATATAAATGGTCAAAATTGCACTTATATTCGCAAGAAACTCAACAAGTGCTTAGCCAATCTAGACTGGAGATTGCCTTTTCCCCATGCCCTAATTAAGCTTCCCCCCCAATAACTTTGACCATAACCCTATCCTTCTTAACTGTTGAAATTCCAGTAGCAAGAGAATTAAATGATTTCACTTTCAAGCTGCTTAACTTTCTCATCCTAGCCACCCTAGAGTGGTGGCCTTAGATTAGGGGTATACAACCAGCAATATCCCAGCCAAGCTTTATTATGTGAAAGTGGTTTCCCTAAAATTCATTACAGATACTTTTGGTAATATATTCAAAAGGAAAAGACAGTAGCTATATTGAAAGGAATTCACAGGGAGATTGAGTCCTAAACCGTGGATATTGGGATGCAATATGACCCTTACCCAAACATTTAAAACATTTAATTGAACTAGATTTATTGGAAGGAGTTTAAGTAGGAGAAGTAGTATTACCTCTTGAAGATTTTATTTCAACATGTTGTGAAGAAGATCCTTCCTTCTTGGAAGTGTCCTTATCCTTTCATGAAGAATGACCATATGAAGACTTCTTGTAAGCTTGTTTTCTCTTCAATTGTTGCTCCACTTTCATTGCCCTATGTATAAGTTCATCCATGCTGTTGTATGTTTGAAGCTCAACAACATCTTGAATGTCCCTATTCAAGCCATTCAAAAATCTAGCCATTGTAGCCTCATTAGTCTCCTCAATGTTTGCTCTTACCAAATAAATCTCCATCTCCTTGTAATAGTCATCAACACATATATTCCCTTGATAGAGCCTTTGTAATTTGTTATTCAAATCCCTTATGTATTGAGGTGGGACAAATCTCTCTCTCATGATTCCTTTCATTATCAACCATGTGTCTAGTCGATTTCTCCTCAATCTCCCTCTTTCCATGTGCACTTGAGTCCACCAAGCCATGGCATACCCCTCAAATTCTAAGCTAACCAACTTCATTTTCTTTTCTTCACTAAAATTGTGACAATCGAAAACTTGGTCAACTTTTATCTCCCAATCAAGGTAAGCTTCCGGGTCATTAGTACCTAGGAACTTGGGAAGTTTGAATTTCACATCTCCCATTCCATCCTTATTCCTCCTATGCCTATGCCTTCCACCATCGTCATAGTCATCATCACTCCCTTGAGAAGAATAAGGTGACCTATGATGTCTCCTTCTCTCCATATCCTCCATTCTTCCACTCAACTTTTGAGTACTTCGTTGTATCTCATCAAAACGTTCTCCCATCCTCCTTTCAAAATTTCTTTGCAAGCTATCCATTTGCTTAGCCAATGAAGTCATTAGCTTAGCGGTTCTAGGTGAAGGTAGATCACTATCGCTATTGGACACCATTGTTGCAAGAAAAATGTTAGTAAAACAAAACAATAATGGACCTTACCACTCACTAGGTGTTTACACTTGTAAGACTTTTTCTATAAGGTTCACTCTTGTCTTTTTTCACTCTCTAACTCTTCTTCAACTCTTGAAATTCAACCAAAGATTCCAATCAATGAATATCCAAAGTAAAAGATGAAACAAATCCAAACTCAGGTTAAGAGGTCAAGGAAGAAAGAAAACTCTAAGAGAAAACCTTGAAAATTTAGAAGACAAGCAATAATAACTCAACAAGAAAAGCACAACTCAAAAAGGAAAGTCAAAGAAGACAATGATGAAGATATATAATTTTTTGGCTAAATATAAATCACTGTAATTATGCAAAAATATAATGCTATTAAGCAACAATAAACACACACTAAGAGAGAGGACTTTTAAAAATAAAATTTTGACTGTCAACTTTTTTTTATATTTGGGTCCTCATATTTTTTGATATTTTCATTTTGACCCCAATATACTTTTAATAATTGTCTTTTGGTCCTTCGTATTTACTCTTTTAGGACCAGAAACTTTTGATATTTGCACAAATGCTCCAAAACTCTCTAGACATAATTTTATGAATCAAACTTAAAAAATTTTCAGCAATGCTATGAGTTTCATGAAGAACAACCCATATTCAAAACAACTCAGAATTCAACAAAATGATAGAGGAAATGAATGCAATTGCAAAATAAACTCAAAAATCACACAAGAAAGACACAAAGAACAACAAACAAGCAAGAATCATGATTTTTCAATTTTCATTTTCCAGAAAAAAAATAAAAAACGAAAATGCAAATAACATATATAGAAATCTTTACGAAATGCTTTCTAGAATCAAGCTCTGATTACCACATGATGACTACCAAGACATGAATACTTGGTTTGGATCGTTTCCGGATTGCAAACTTCAAGACTTCATGAAATTGTTGTTGAAGCTCAAACACAAAAATGGAGAAGATTAAGAAATGATGATGAATGACGCCATGATCCGTAACAGAGCGACAAGTCAGAGGAGGATTCGCCACAAATGAAAGTTTCCTTGATAAGAATCAATTTGGTTTCAATCAAGAACTGATAAGAGGCTAAGCTCTCAATGCAAACAAAATGCTTAATTTCATTAATCAAAGTTAATCACAAGTAACAAAGTCTGAGTACTTATATAGCTAGGCCTCTAATAAACACCTAAAAACGTAAATTTAGGCCTATTTGAGGAAATACCAAAGCCCATTACAAAAATAATAATAATAATATATAGAAGCACTACGATTTTAATCGAAAATAATCGATTAATACGACCTGTAATCGATTAAAACAGAGTGTTCCAGCACTGTGTAATCGATTATAGAAAGATGATAATCGATTACAATAGAGTGTTCCAGCACTGTGTAATCGATTACAGAAGATGATAATCGATTAACACAGAGTGTTCCAGTGCTGTGTAATTGATTACAGAAAGATAGTAATCGATTACAACAGAAGAACTTGCTTAGTAATCTATTACAACAGACAAGACTTCTTTTGTGTTTGCACTGAGTTGATGTGCTTCTTCATGCTTGTCCAAAAGATACAAGTTAGTTTTGATGTGGTCTTGAAGAAGCTTGACTTTGGACCTTGTCATTGGACCCTTTAATTCATGGAGTGCTTCTAGAACTTCATGATCCTTGGATAGTCCTCTATCACAATATGATGAAGTTTTGGCTCAATAAGATGTTCTTTGGTTCTAGAAATCTCGTGAAAAGTAGATTAAATTTAGTAATAAAAATACCAAGTTCTTCCATACTCAGGCGGTCATTCTGATGATGCAATTCTGAAGAGAAAGGCTCATACTTTTTTAGAAATCTCTTCCAAAATCAAGGAAGTTGCGATATTACTAGCTTAACCCTTCATTCAATTCCTCAAATTTCTCATGATATGCAGGTGGATTTGATGAGACTAGCCACTATGGAGGAAGTTAAACACGCCATCTTCTCTATGGACTTCTTTAATACACCGGGTCTTGATGGTTTTCAACCTGTGTTCTTCAAAATCTTCTGGGATATGGTTGGCCAAGAGATGTTTGGGAGCTTGTGGCTTAAGCCCTCGTTACTGGGAATATTAATCCAGCACTTGCAGATACTCTGATTATTCCAATTCCCAAAGTGGACAATCCTAGCAACCTCTAAGAATTTTGTCCTATTAGCTTGTGCAACGTCTTGTCTACGACTATTTCCAAAGTTCTTGTCCATCGCATTAGACCTTATTTGGATGATCTTATTGGCCCACTTCAAAGTAGTTTTATTCTAGGGAGGGACATTATTGATAATACCTTGATCACTCAGGAAATTGTTCATCACATACATAAGAAGAAGGAAAAAACATGTCACATCCTCTTCAAAATTGATTTTGGAAAGGCGTATGATAGAATTGATGGGGATTTTCTTCAACTCACCCTTTTAGAGTTTGGCTTTCTTGAATCCACCATTTGGCTGATCATGAATAGTATTAGGTCTAACTCTTTATCATTAAAGTGGAACAATAAAATTTTGGAACCCTTATCTCCTAATAGAAGTCTAAGACAGGGGATCCCTTATCCCCATACCTTTTTGTTCTCTGCATTGAAAATTTGGCAATCCTGATTCAAGAAAAAGTGCAAGGTAATTTGTGGCATCCTGTTTAGGTTACTAGAGGTGGGCCTTCAGTATCTCACTTATTTTTTGCGATGATTTCCTTCTATTTACTCAGGCAAAGACTCCACATGTTAAACTCGTGAGACATGTCTTGGAATCCTTTGGTAATGCTTCAGGCCTTCAAGTCAATTATAAAAAATCTCGACCCTTCACCTCTAAAAACACCTTACAAGCTAAAATCAACAAGTTTAGAGATGTTTTTGGGTTTGCTCTTATGACCAATATAGGCAAATATATTGGATCCCCATTTTGATTGGAACAGTCAAGAAATTTGATTTTGGATTTATTCTTGATAGAATAACCTCACGTTTGATACATTGGAAGGCTAATTTACTTGGGAGGGCAGGGAGAGCTATTCTTGCTTCCTCAGTTTTGAACACTATTCTTAATCATGTGATGCAAAATCTTTGGCTTTCGGAAGGTGTTTGTGATGCTATTGATAACACCGCTAGATCTTTCATTTGGGGAGGACACCATAAGCATTGGGTTCATTGGAATGTTGTAACAAGACCTAAGAAGAGGGAGGACTTGGCATCTGCACTGCTAGAGAAGTAAATACAACATTACTAGGAAAGCACAATTAGGATATTATCAAGGAGAAACCAAAGTTGTTGATATTTTCCAGTCTAAATACCTAAAGGGTGATTAGTGCTTTGTCTCAAGGAATATCCCGAAAAGCTCTTACACTTGGACTTCTATTGTTAAAGCCACAAAAGTCCTCCAATATGGCTTTCGTTTTCGTGTTGGGGAGGGCAACCTCTCTTTTTCATATGATTGTTGGTCCATTGATGGCCCCTTTTGCTCTTTGGTTGACTATGTGCACATTCAGGACACTCATCTTTCCTTGAAGGACATATTCGTTGATGAGACTTGGAACCTAAATATGCTAGCAACACCCTTGAATCCTAGTTATCTCTTTGATCCACAACACCTTTCTTAATGCCAATTGCCTTGATTCTATTATCTGGGATGCGTCTTCTACTGGAGAGTATTCCGCTTTCTACCAATGGCTCATGAGAGAACGCATCACTCTGAGTACTCATACCAAAAGCAAGCCTTGGATGTTGTCTTTCAAAATTCCTGAAAACCTCAAACACTTCCTCTGGTGATGTAATATTAATTGTTTTCCTACTAACCTTTTTATTTTTTAGCATCATAAGGTATCTGATCTGTCTTGTATTAGATGTGGTGGTCATAGTGAATCCATCCTCCACCTTCTCAAGGATTGTAGTAATTCTCAAAGGGTTTGGAGTCATTTTCTATTGGATGTTTTAGCCCACAATCACTGTATCGAGGATTGGCTTCAACATCACACAATCGGTAATCATGGCCAACTATTCACCAGTATTTGTTAGCTCATCTGGCGGTGCAGAAACGATTGTGTATTCAATGACAAGCAGTGGCCCAAGTGGTCACTCATCAACAAGGTTCGTTCTACCTTCCATGACATCCTCAAGGTGTTCCTCGCTCTACACCCAACACCCAATTTCAATACATCAAATGGAACCTTCCCAATGACAACTCATCAAGCTCAATACAGATGGAAGCTCTAGGAGCAACCCGAGTGAAACAGGCTATAGTGGTCTCATCTCATCTGCAACTCATATGGTCAATGGTTGATTGGTTATTCATGTTCTTGTGGTCACTCAACATCCCTCTGTGCAGAACTTCACACTATTTATCACAATATTTAGCTTGCATGGGAGTCAGGAATTAGAGAACGTAAAAGTTAGTTGAGTATTTTGTTATGTTAGTTAAAGTAGTTGGTTTGGGCATGAGGTTAGTTAGATAGTTTGACCTTTCATTGCCTTCTTCCAAGAACTATAATTGTTAGCTGATAACGGATGAGAAACCAACATCAAACCAGGATTGTCTGAAGGGTGAATGAAGAAAGGATTGGCATCATCCATCGCAGCAGCCATGGGAGAAAATCAGAAAAAACTTCAACGAAGAAAAAGAAAGTGTTTCGAAATGAAGCTATGAAGAATTAGAGAATATGCGAAAGAAGAATTCCAACTGATATCATGATAAACTAATAGAGTGAAAGAATTGATGGAATTGAATTACAAAGTATGGTTTGTGATGCTTATATATAGCGGTGGAAACATGCCAGATCAGACTTGGTTAGGACTGACATTGGCCTTATTTAAAAACATAAAGCTTGGCCTAACCTATTTACCTATCATAGGCATTTTTTAAGGCTTGGCCTGACCTATTTAAAAGCCTAGTTTGACCTACGAGCCTATTAAAAACCTATTTTACAATAAATATTATATATAAAAGAAAATCTAATGGTTATATAGTAAAACTTTGAAAATTCTCATAGTACCTTTTAAAATTTAATATAAATAGGGACACATACTTCTCTTTTAATATGTGCTTGAAAAAAAATAAGTTAAAATTAATTAGAGTATTTTTAAGTATTCAACAAAATATTAAATAGGTTAGACCATAGATCCTAATAGACGACATGACCCATTTCCATCCCTACTAGTATACAAGGCCAAACTAACTAACCAATTTCATGTCCAAATTAACTACTTTAACTAACATAACATAATACTCAACTAACACAACAACAGAATACTCAAGTAACTTTTACATTCTCTAATATCAAGATATGGCTATCTTGTGAATCAGGCTCTTAGAGTGCTCTAAACTTGGTCTCTACGGGTGTTACCCACTCTCACCCTTATGCTCCTCTCATCGGTGTCATTAGCGACCTCATTGCTAAGCCTTGGAATGACACCCTTCATCACATTCTCCGCAAAAGCAATGCTTGTGTGGATTGGTTGGCGAATTAAGGTTCTACAAAAGATGCACCCTTCACCGTCCATGGGTTTTTCCCTTAAGGGTTATCTCATTTGATTTTTGTAGATACTATTGGTACAACCTTCAATCGTGCAAGTTAGTTTCGTACTTTCATCTGTTTGATTTTCTCGTTGATAAAAAAATATTTTAAATTTCAACAATTTTCTTTTCACGGTACCAAGAATCAAATCTAATATATTGGTAGAGATTACTCAAATCTCCTCCTCACTTGACCACACTAGTGGGTACAATCTTCTGAGATAAAAAAAACTAGTAGTAGGTACAATTCGAACCAGCTAAACCCTTCTGAAAAATGTTTTTGATCTTTAGAAGAATATTATTTTAACACTAACTACTAAGGATAGAATAGAATATAATACAATAAATAGACAGTTGTCAAGTGTCTCTCTCTCAGTCGCCTTAATGTTATCTCTACACTTCAGAACCAACAAAACACAAACATCTCAAGACTCTCTCTGTCTCTCTTTCTCTCTTTCTTTCCTCATATATTATATAGATATATGTTCTGAGTCTTTGGTTTTTCGCCACCTTCAGGTGTCCCATAAGAAAATAGAAAAAAACTGTTCCCACTTAAGTGATTGATTGTGTCCATATTCATTGTTTCACCATCAACAATGAGGCGCTACTTGTCAAAATTCATTCATGGCCCAATTGGCTTTAATCCATCAAATTACTTTCCGGTGAGACCTCTCTCTCTCTCTCTCTCAGTTTGATTTTGTTATTCTTTTGGTGATGTAACTAAGCAATCAAGCTATGTTGTGATGGATTGAAAATTAGTCTCTTGGGACACACACACGAAGTTGACTGAATTGTCCATGCCAGTGTCTGATTAAATTTCAGTTATGAAGATATAATCCCCTGTTCTATCAGGAACATATAAAAAACCATCATTATACATCAGTTGGGTTTTTATAATATGCTCGCTCCAATTATCTGTTTTAGTGATACCCGTTTTCGTGCAAAATGACTGAGATGAGAATTGTAATTTTATTTCTTGTTCATGCTGTGTGTTAATCTGGAGTGTGGTGATGCTGGTATATGTTCAGACTCAGTTTTAAACTTGTAGTCCCCCGGGTCTATCAAGAAAATGCAAAAATCAATTATTGAGTTGTGTATTGCCTTCTGAAGCATTGGTACTACTGTCAATATCAACAACACCTTTAACCCAAATTAATTGAAGTCGGTGGTAGATGAACCCAATGATAGATACGAGAAAATTGAAAAAAAAGAAAGAAAGAAAAATAAGACAAAACAAAAGAAAATAAGATAATAGATAAGAAGGGCGAAAGGAAGGAAGGGGGAAATAAAGAGGAAAAGAACTAAAAAGGAACCGTATGAAACATAGGGATAATAATGGGTCTAACCCTCCACTAAGCTTATAACTTTTCTCCATTCTATCTTAAGACACCTTCCGTCAATCTATATCCCACTCCATTAAGTCTTATTTAATTACCTTTTTCCAAATAAGTTTCAGTCTACCTTTACCTTTGTTTGTGCTGAACTCTTTATAACAGACTTTTGTTCTTACGGGAGCATTCAAAGTTTGTCACCTTTTTCTTCCCCTCTATATTTTACATATATGTACTGGGTACGTATTTCAAAGAAAAAAAATTGGGTACCATTGGTCTGCCTGTTGTGAGAGAAATTAGAACACATTTCTCTATCCATTCTATGAAAAGAAATATGTTCAACCCTAAAATAGATGAAGATAGTTTTATTACACATAAATGTTCGTCTCCTCTTTAGAATGAGTAAGAGTTATAAAGACGGTGAGAGCAAAAAATGGGATATTGGTGGAGATGAATAAGATTCAGTCGAAGGGGTTGGCATTCTTAAAGTTGCTACTCTTTCTCTTGACAAACCAGCTATAAAGGCTACTTCTTCAGTGACTGTGAACAAGAAAATGAATGAAACTGTTAAAGTGTGATATCATAGTTGTGCTTGGGTGTTATTATATTTATTAGTGAACATTTTCGTATCATAGTTTTCTATATGAAATATTTTTTTGTCATGTTGAAGAATTTAATCTCCTTTTATATTATAAATTATGCTTTTTTTTATCATCTATAAAATTTATCATGTTTATACTAAATTCTATTTTCATATATACACATTTTTTTAAAATTTATATAACGTATCCGTATCCTAGATTTTTGGAAAATCTCGTTTCCCATACTTGTATCTGATACTGGTACAACACCTGTATTCTTGTAATGTAGGTTGTGCCATTGTAATATTAATTAAGTTTCTACAGTACGCTTACTTGAAGGATTAATTATACTGATACCCATTTGCATGCAGATGAGAATTGTTATTTTTTGTTCAGGGATTATGTGTGAGAATATTTGGTGCCGATATATGTTCAAATTTTGTTTATGAAAATGTGGGTGGCTTGTGACACAAATTTTCTTAAAGCAGTTGAATTGTGAGATGGGTTCCTACTGTGCTGCCAGAAGTACTAATCGTCAAGCTTCGTTCAGAGGCAACAATGAATATGCCACAAGAGCTTTTGCAACAACCTCTTGTGCTTCATTGTCTGAAGATCAGCCAAAGGATAATCCTGTCTCTGATATGTTAGTAGATTCATTTGGAAGGCTTCACACTTACTTGAGAATATCTCTAACAGAGAGGTGCAATTTGAGATGTCAGTATTGTATGCCAGCAGATGGTGTGGAACTCACTCCTAGTCCTCAACTTTTAACAAAGACTGAGATTCTGCGATGCGCAAATCTGTTTGTAAGCTCTGGGGTAAATAAAATACGTTTGACGGGTGGGGAGCCAACTATTAGAAAAGATATTGAAGACATATGTTTGGAATTGTCAAACTTGAAGGGACTGAAGACATTGTCCATGACTACCAATGGTATTGCCCTGGCAAGAAAACTTCCAAAGTTGAAAGAATGTGGGCTTAATTCTGTGAACATTAGTTTAGACACTCTGGTACCCGCGAAGTTTGAGTTAATGACGAGACGCAAAGGGCATGAAAAAGTTATGGATTCAATTAATGCTTCCATAGACCTTGGATTTAATCCAGTTAAGGTATTTCTTAGTCTTGTATCATTACTTTTTTGCAAGTGTTTCTCTTTGATCACCTTCCCATAAGCAGCTAGCTTTTTTCCAAATTCACTAAGTTATTCAAATGAAATTATACAGCTAGGGAATTGTTCTTGAATAAAGGTGCATAACTCTATGGAAAATTTCATATGCCAGTGATGGATGCATTTTAAGGTATCTTGTATGCTTCTGTTTTTTTTCAGGTCAATTGTGTTGTAATGCGTGGATTCAATGATGATGAAATCTGTGACTTTGTTGAGTTGACGCGTGAAAAGCCAATTGATATTCGGTTTATCGAGTTCATGCCCTTCGATGGAAATGTTTGGAATGTCAAGAAACTTGTACCCTACTCAGAAATGTTGGATACAGTGGTAAGGTAGAATTCGGACTAAAGAACTAACTTTTATACAGCGTTTTTATGTTCTCTTATAGTAGATGCATTTTATAACCGTCATTATCAAACAGATGAAACAGTTTACAAGCTTAAAAAGAGTTCAGGGTCACCCTACAGATACAGCTAAGAATTTCACAATAGATGGGCATGAAGGTAGAGTTTCATTTATCACATCGATGACTGAGCATTTTTGTGCTGGTTGCAATAGATTGCGACTACTAGCTGATGGAAACTTTAAAGTCTGTTTATTTGGTCCTTCAGAGGTAAGTTATATTCAAATCATCAAAGTTCAGTATATTATTCATGTCACTTAAATTTGGTGATGGCAATTGGGCTAGAATCTGTGATACTGTATTTGATAATGTTTTTGGTAAACCTGTGAGGCTACAGTTGAAGATGATAATTGCAGGCTTTCTAAATTCAAATGGGTAAATGAACTGGATAATTAGGTGATGTGGGTGAAGAATCTGAGATTAAGGAACTGGTATTTAAGGCCTATAAATGTTTTTAGTGAGTAAAATCATGACTAATGCTATTACAAACCTTTAGCAGTCAGGTTTTATAAAAAGTGTGAATGATTCCTTGCAGTTAGCAATTGCAATTTCTGGGTATGATTCTGGGAGCTGTTTACTCTTATACCAGTGATCATCAGTGGCTTAACAGAATAAAGGGTTAAAGAATGGGAAGCAAAAGATTAGAACTTTGAACCTGTGATTTCTACTTTCAGTTCTGATTTCTTGATATATATGCTCAATTTTGGGAAAAAAAGGGAAACTACCTGGTCAACTCATAATAGACAAACATAGCTACAAATCAGTCATCAAATACATATAGCATCTTTTATATGTAGCTTCACCAAAAGATTTATGTGTTTTCTTATATAGGCTCATGCTCATTGTCTTGCAGATTAGCTTAAGAGATCCCCTGAGACGTGGTGCAGAGGATGATGAACTTAAAGAGATAATAGGGGCAGCAGTATGCACTTCTTCTGATTATTATCGCTAAAACTCAGAATTGTTATACTGATTTACTATTTTTTTTATTTCTTTGCTGGGATTCATGATCCTCTTTATGTTGCAATAGACATGTTATTTTAATTTAGTATATGATAGTGGACCTCTAATAAAAAAAATCTAAGAAATAAGAGAAGCATGGCAGGGGATAACATACCCCACCACCTAACTGAGAAGTTAGACTTTCTGTATATAAGAGGAAGAGGGGGAGGAGATCAGGGTCTCTCAAATATTCTTAGAAAATAACTATTTGTATCACCTTCTACCCTAGGACCAGGGTAACCTGAGTGTATCCATTGAGTGATACAGTACAAATTCATTTCTGTTTTATGATTTCCTTCTGTCTTTGGTCCATTCCTATCAACATATGTGATTGCCTTCTGGCAAAATAGTCAACAGTGGGTCATAGACTACTTGAAATTGTATAAGCAAACTTTAGTGAAGCTATTTTTTTTTTTTTCAGGATCTTGTACTATCATATTTCTTAATGTTGCCTTTCCTTTGTTCTAGGTGAAGAGGAAGAAAGCTTCACATGCTGGTATGTTTGACATAGCAAAGACTGCAAATAGGCCCATGATACATATTGGTGGATAAGGTCTGTTCATCTTTCTTTTTACCAATAAAGGTTTTTCCTAAAATATTTATTTTACAATTTACTGAGGCACACAATGATTTGTCTCTATTTCAGGTATTATACATTTATAAAATTGCTTATATATCAGGCAACCAGAGCAGCCCGGCCCGAAGCACCCTGACTTTAGTATTGGCTGAGAGCTTGAGATCTTCTTTGATAGTCAATATTACTCCTTGTAGAGCGACGCAATGTTTTTCAGTTTTACCTAGGCATATATTTTGCTAAATGTTTGTCTATTGGATACACTGCATCACTTGAACTCACAGCTGCAGTATCAGTGAATAATGCAAATTTGGACTTAGGTTTTCTGATCATGTGTAGTTCTTTCTCCATTGGTTTAGATTTTTAGATCACGTGTTAATATTTCTCCATTGGTAGTTTGTTTACCAGTCAAGCTTTAATTTTTGGCATGGCACTTTATTTATTTCTTTTATGGAAGATATGACAAAATTGAATTTTGAGAAGGTTGGCTATGCCTGTTACGAGGAAGAAAGGATTAATATATATATTTTTTTTACAATAACAACAATGAGGTTTAAATCTATGACCGATGCTTAATTTTTTGGCCAGCATTGGAATACATAATTGAATTTGTATTATGTATGCAAAGAGTTGTTGACCAGGTCTCATAATGCCTACTTCTCAGACTTTACACAGAGAAGCATTGTTCCATTGTATTAGAGAAAAAGTTGAAGTTGTATGGATTAAGGAGGAGACGGTACAATTATGCTTAAGATGTTTTGGATATTTGAGAAGAAGATGAATAAAAGACTCAGCTAAAAAAGTATATTGGATGGAAAATAATCCAATCCAATAATTAGAGAGAGATAAACCAAGAAAGACCACAGGACTTAAGAGTTTTTACAGAATATCTACATTTACCTCACCTAAGAAGATGAATGGGAAATTCGAATGTTGTTAGGTGCGAGACCTTGTCATGCTCCACTAAACTAATCCCTTAGAGCTGACATTAAACGATTTTAGTTACTCTTACACATTTCATACACATAACATTGAAAAAGATGGTACCATTTTGTATAATATCTTGTGACATTCAGATCGTGGGTTGAAGTTATCTTATGCTATAGCTTCAAACCTGAACCAGTTGACCACACCTTGCTATGTAATTTGTCTACCTTTTGAATTATATATATTTTTTACATGAACTGGTTTAGGAGTTGAGTTTTTGCCCTAAAAAATCAATGCTGTCAATCTGTCATAAACTTGAATAGAAGAGAAAGACATAAAGTCAGAGCCACGTTTGTTTTCCAAGGTCAAGATTGACATCACCTTAAATAAAAGAAAGCTAAAAATATATTCATATTACTCAAAACTGCGTTAAAAAATATATTATTATTTTAAAGATTACTCAACCAAGTGTGTTCTAATTACATTATATTAATTTTACTCAAATTGATGCCCTGTTATTGTAAAGATTACACAACCAAGTGTATTCTAATTACATTATATTAATATTACTCAAAACTGCGTTAAAAAATTTATATTGTTCAAAACTACCAGTAAATGAGAAAATACAAGAATGATTGCAAAAACTATGAATCAGTTTGTTTAAATTTATTCATAAAAAAAAAATATTTATTTTAATAAAATAATAAACTTTTTTGTTTTTTAGTGTGTTTGCTTAAATTGTTTCTGCTTAAAAAAATAATAATTTTTACATATTTTGATAAACAAATCCTATTTGTTTATTAAAAAATATTTTTTTTATAAAATGCTTATTTTAAAATTGATTATTTTAAATTTAAATAAATCGGTCCTATATATAGTACATATTTGATATCAATTCAGGAACACAAAAGTACTTTCGCTTCCAAAGCAATAAATTTTGCCTTCTTCATTTTATGCCTTGAAATTCAGAAAATGTACATTAGAATTCCTAAAAGCATGCTTGTTTCTAATTTTTATCCTAACATTATTTGTTTTTAATCTTGTGCACTAATAACTTGAAGGTTTTATTTGAGAAACACAGGAATATGAGAACGACTTAACGAGAAGCAATGAATGAACGAAAATGCAAAACTTTTTTTTAAAAAAAATGCATGCAGAGACGATGCAATGCACATTATCACTCTCCATACACCATACTTTTCATGTCTTCCGATGGAGATATCACATCAACAGTGTTAGCCAAAATAATGTATAGAAATAAAAGATAATCTTTAACTTACAAATTAATTTTGTAGGATTGAATTAGATTCATAATACATATAATATGGTACATAACAGAATCTATTCAAACAATTTGTTGTCGAATGTTGAAGATCTCACATCTATTATGATGAATCTATTATGGTAGGTTTGGATTATTGAACCTCGTCTCAATATTTGTGATGAAGATAAATCTCTAATGATGAGTTCTAAACAGTGGCCTCTCAGCGTTCATTAATCCATTACCCTTTTCATCCCTAATAAGCATGCTCTATTTGACTACTGAATTTACTGTCTATAATAATATTCCTTTCGCTTTCAAAGCGTAATGCTGTTGATTTCTAAAGCTCAATACTATTGAAAAGTCTTGAATGATGAGTTCCAAATGGTGGCTTCACAACTTGCACTACATCTTGTATTCTCTAACAAACAGCATAAGTGTTTTTCCATCTATTTTGTTCAACAATTCCAATTTCATCTCCAATCACAATTCAATTTACTTTCTAAATAATCTTTCTTTCACTTTCAAAGTGTAATGCTGTTTATTTCTGAAGCTCTTTACTCTTGAAAAGTCTTCATAAAGATAAACAACTGCTGTGTCAGGTCTACATTAATATTGTATGCACGACAAGGGCACTATTTGATTACTCCAATGTTGTCAAAGCTCGAATTATAATTTTGTTTTCAAATGGAGTGAATTGACCTGTGAATTTTTAGCCTGCAAAAGTGCAAAAAGCCCTTATTCTCCCTTGGAAATGATTAGAAGAAGGAAAAAACAATAGCCTGGAGAAAGAAAAAAAAAGAAGCTTAACTACGCAAAATTGGTTAACAATTGCTATGTGAAAGACCTAGAAAGCAATCATTACCAAGAGAAAGAGATCCAATTCAAGACAACTATCACACACACAACAAAGTATTATGGTAAGTAATTATAATGAATACTCACTATAATCCTGGAGCATCCAAAGGACTAATTGAGATCAATACACATGCGCTGTAACAGAGTCAAGGTAATTGTCAATACTCAATCTACAATGGAGAAGAATCAATTCTTCAGTGGCTTATTTTCATGATAAATATGTTCACATCGACAAGATAGACACATAACAGCATATCAAAAATAGGCCTTAATTTTGATTCTCTGAAGGCACAGTACCTAACTCTTCCATAAAACCATCCAATTCTGAGAACCCATCAAGGAAACCACTGAACTTTTCGTTTGACTTTGACCTCCACATATCATCTTGAACTTCCTCCTCTTTATATTCATTCTTTACCCTTGTCCCATTTTGCAGACTATGAAACTCACCATCTTGCATGACCATGGCCTTCTTGGGGTGTGAATCCATTGGGTCTTTCGTTAGTGCAGCTTTGGACTTGCTTTTACCTCTCCCTTCTTCTTCTTCTTCTTCTGGCTTTCCTGTGAGCCTTTGAACCAACTCTTTGAAATTTGCAGCATCAGTTTTAATGATTTCTGGAGCATACACATGAATTATCCTAATCTTTGGCTTGGTTTTTGAGATCGCATGTGAATCTTTGTCAATTCCTAGCTTTGAAGATGATGAGCTTGGATAACAAGTGTGTAGCTTTGTCATCTCTTTGGTTGATTCCGAATGTTGAAAGAAGAGTGGATTGAAACTGATGGTTACCTGCTACTATATCCTGCAAGAAAACAAGGTGCTGATTCTCAAGTTTACTTGAAGCAGTCTTTTGGAAACTAAGATTGGATATACATCTCACCAAATTTATAGTCAATAAATTAATAAAGCAAGAAAGACATAATGGGTCCTGCCTACTCATACATGTAATTTTTTTCTTCATTATTTAATGTCTCTCTGCATTGACAATTTATAATAATGAAATGTGAGAGCCATGTCCTAAGGTCATTTGGCCTACTTGTTACATTCAACTTATTTTGCCACATGTCAAACTAATGATTAGACCAAAATCCTTAGTTTGTCATTTATTCAATTGAGTGCAGTTTGTAAATTAGTTGAGAGACGCATCTGGTTCACACAGATGAGGGAAAAAATCATACATCTACCCTTAGGAAAAAACTAGGAAAAATACTTCAATCAACAATATTAGTTCCTTAGTTCACTTTATCTATATTGTGAATTTTGAATTACCCATTTAGGTCTTGTTATCATGTGAGTTTGATCATAATTCAATCTTACGAAATTGACTTATAAGATGAGAATAACGCACCACTCATATATTGTTGATCTCGACACTATGTCTAGTTAATGGGGGACTTCAACATGTCACCTTTTGTCCACATTAACCTGTCACAATGTGGAACTTCACACCCCCCTTTTGCCTACGGCTTCCACCACGGCTAAGGTCGGTTAGGAGTGACTACAATTAAGATAGCTTTCCAACATTCCAGTCACATTCAAGATTACCTGTCTAGAGTGTGATAAACATGGGTGGTTCACCAATGGATCTAAAATAGATTATGATACCATATTATAACGTGTGTTTGATTCTAACTTAACCTTACAAAATCGACTTGTAAGGTAAAAATTACTCCCTACTCATGTACCATATATCGGCATTATCTCTAACCAATGAAAGACTTCAACACACTTCTTTTTTCCCACGGTTAATTGCTACAATGTGAGACTTCAACAATCTCTCTTTGCCCACGGCTACTCGCCACAACTAAGGTGGGCAAGGGGTGACCACAATTAAGGTGGCTTCCAATACTTCTTTTCACGCTCAATGCTACCTTCCTAGAGCGTGATAAACACGGGTGGCCCACCGATGAATGGAAGATAGGTTTTGATACCATGTTACAACGTGTATTTGAACCTAACTCAACCTTACAAAATCAACTTGAAAGATGATGATTGTTTTTCATTTATATACTTTATCTCGACACTATCTCTATTCAATGTGAGATTTCATCACATTTCTTTTTGCCCACGACTACTTGCCACAATGTGTGACTTCAACACACCCTTCTTTGTCCACGACTACCCACCACTAATTCATTAATCATTCTTCAATAATACAACTAGTCAAGAAAAGGGAATCCACCCTCTATGATCTTTCTCTGACAAAAAGTGAAGAACGAATGTGATAGCTGAGGAATGGCACTACAAAAATGTGTATGAACAGTGAGATCAGCGCAAAAGATGTACGCAAAGATTAGCCTACATAGCACATCTGTTGAGTTTTTGAAGATCAGCGTAGCACACGAGAGAGTTGTGTGTCCTAATGGATTAGTATTCTTGCAGAAGGATTTTTTTTTCTAGTCTGATACTGATAAGACTACCCACGTGGGGGCGAGTTGTGGTCCCTCCTGCCATGCACGTGAGTCCTAATTAAAGATTTTCAGTCACGGTTAATAAGTACAATGCAACAGCAGGCTTTTCACTCTTGAAAATGAAATCATTGAGCTCCCTGAAACAAGAGGAACCAGAGATAATAGAATTTTCAGGGAAAAGAAAGGATCATGCTAAATAGTGTGTATGGATCCTGTCCACTGAGAGAGATAAACACAAAAACAAAATGCCACTGATAGGCTGCTATCATATAGTAGTTTTTAGGTTAATTTTATTAGGGAATATGTAGAAAATGTCAAATAAATGTTAGAATAAAGTAAAAATTCATTACTTTTGGTTTTTATTATTAATTATTATTATTTTAATGTTTAGGAGCAGTAAATAGAAGAAAAGTAATAACGAATCAATTGGATTTTGAAGTTCACGCAGATCGCGCCAAGACAACGCTATTCGCGCCATACCTTCTGGAAACTCACGCGGATCGCGTTAGAGCCGCGCGAGTCGCACCACATTCACTGCCTGTTGACGCTGATCCGCTGATCGCGCTAGTACTGACGCCAATCGCGCAGACGCCACGGACTTTACCTAATTACTTTTAGATAAGATAAAACTTATGGGCTTTTAGGGTTTTGCAAACCTGGCTATAAATAGAGAAGCAATAGGACGTTTTTACACACAAAGACACACACAGAGGCAGAAACAAAAAAAGGACGCATTGAAGGAAATCAAGAAGAAAGGAGGATCAAGAAGAAAGCCAATATTGAGGGGTTTGATTACTCTTCTTCTTTGTATTCTATCTCATCTACTTTATCATCATTGTATTGAGCTAGACATATCCATGTCTGGTTAATTTCTCTTTGATTGTGGTGAGGCCAAAAGCCAATGTGAACTCTTGTGTGAATTGAATTGATATTAATGAATCTTATTATAATTGTTTCTTTTTATCTTGTTCTTCAAATCTGATTGTCATTGATAGACTTGATCAATCTATTAGGGGTTCTAAGGGCTAGAATTCACAATAGGGATATTGGGGTTTTAGTTTCTGAAAGATAAAGTAACAATTCGACATTACCTAGGGATAGGGATGAAGGGTTGCAAAGCATAGTATGCCAACTTAAAGCTTAATCTGAAAAGGAGTTGCTAAGGAATTAGAATTCTTGATTAGGATTAAAGGGTTAAAATGACCGAGGAATTAAGGTTTAACTAATTATCTAAGGCATATCTTTAAGCAATTATAATAAGTGAAATTAATTATCAACTCAATTACATAAGCAGGGAACAGAGGTGATTGCACTTTAACCATAATTCATCCTCAAATTATCATCAATCTTATCTTTATCTTTAATTGCAATTTAATTCTGTTATTTTAATTCCTTAAATTTACAACACAAATCACAATTTATTTTATTTTTATTCTTTCCAATTTAAAGATAATAATTACAATAAAATTAGTGTCTCAATCCTGGTGGAGATGATACTCTATTTATCATTTTATTACTTGAACGATCATGCACTTACCGTGAGTTACGCATCAAGTTTTTGAGACAACAACTACAAAAAAAATTCATACAATCAACCCCTCTTTATATATCTTTTTTCTGTTGGCAATTTTCAGTGGAGAAGATACATCCTAATTAATATCCTAAAAATAATGATTAAGAAATTAGCTGCAGGCTAGAATGGAAAAGCCCCTCACATCTCCCATCATGGGAAACAAAAGCTGGTCAGTAGAATATAATTTTTTTTGAGATATGTGTAAGATTATATTAGACATTTTCATATTAAAGTCAATATTAATATTAACAATATTTTTAATTTAAATTAATTAAAATTGGTGATCATAGATAAATTTAATGATAAATTAAAAATTAGAAAAAGAAAAGAAAGGAAAAAAAATAGAAATAAAACAAAAACGAGAAAATAAAAACTCTAAAATAGTAGTCTCTGATCATCTATTGTAGAGCACGAAAACTTGAAATAGTTGGTGGGAGTCCATATTTGATGGCTTCCAATTCCAGTAAACATTATTGTGATGAAAAAACTCTTCTACACCCATTTTAGTATCCAGAACCTTTTGTAATTTGTTGTATGATTTATGAACAATTAAATTATGAGCAATTAAAATTATTTTCACATTTCCCTTTCACAACAAAAATCTAGAAGACAATATGAAAGATGAAGAGGGTGTGCGGTGGTGCAAGAGCTAATTGGGATTTGTGACTGTGATGGTGTTGTTGCATGGAGAGGGAGAGCACAAGAGATGAAAGAAAGAAGAGAAGAGGGTGGTGCTATCTTTTTTTCATTACTTTCATTAGCTATGTTCCCCTCCTTTTTTTGTTTTGATTTTTATTTTGGCCTTTGATCTTCTGGTGCAAATGGTTGTTTGGTCCGGAATAAGGAAGGGCTTTGTAAAGGAAGGAAGGGCCACTAAAAGCTTTTAACGATGATAGTCTAAAATAGTTACAGGCTACTTTTTTTTAATATTTTAAATTTATTCTGTTGTAGGCATGCCTATGCTAGACTTATACATATCTCGAAAAAGGCTTATATCCTACGGACCAACTTTGTTTCCCATGATGGGAGATATAAGGGACTTTCCCATTCTAGCCTGCACCTAAGAAATTAAGCAAAAAGTTTATAATGCGATTGCATTAGAAATTACCGTAGAATATAGTATACTATTACACTTTTCAATAAAAAATAATTTTTGATTCTTTAATCAATCTCTTTAGATGCTAGTTGGTATTTTCAAAATAGGAAAAGTAAAAATGGATATAATTATAATATGATTTGTGCAAAATTTGTAAAATAGTTTATGTTCATGAATAGGATGAAATCTATTTTTGGTCTTTTTTTTATCTTTATCTTTTAAAGTACTTTATCTTTTAAATTTGGGTTAATGTTGCCTTTTTATCAATCTAAAACTAGTGTTGTTAGTGTTTTATATGATAATTAATTTTAATATAGTGACGATTTTTAATGGTTATAATGATATTTAAATGTCCCAAAATTTAAAAGAAAAGGGGAACAAAGTGTGTGGATGAGGGTTTCTTTGTCCCTCTTATATGAAAGTGAAGAAAATGTATGATTGTTGTTGCAAACAAAAATGAGAGAAGAGAATACAATTGTGTTCTGATATCAATTCCCCCTCCTTTGTGCATGGATCTCAAAAATAAATAAAAAGAGAATGAGAAACACATTTTTTGTGTTGATTATGATAGAACAAAGGAACTTTCTTGGTTCATCAATTTATCAAATTGATTGAGAGGTTTCATTGTACTATATGTTTTTATCAATATAGTGGAAAATAAGATGATTTTATTGAAGCATGTGCGAGAATTGAACGCTTTTATGTCACAAATATTACAAAATCATGTTTGTTTTGATTTTCTTTTCTATATATGTTTTATGCAATTGATTGACGGGTTTAGATCACCTCTCTTATGCGAGCAACCTACCAAAAAAATATTTAATTATGATCAAGAATGGAAGATAACAAATTAGGTCAAGCTTCCATATTGGAGAAACTTGTTTTTTAAAACTAGATGAGGAAGCTTATTTTTTTTGTTGTTGGTAATTTTAATAAAATAAATTGATAACTACTTCTAGCATGGACCACTGGGTCATATGGTTTATTGTGGACCGCTTATATTTACCATTACATTAATCTCATACATACACTAATATGGTACACCCTTTGTATCGTTTTTTTCTCTTTGTCCCTCTCCCTCCTCCTTTGTTCTCCAACCGTCACTCACTGCTGTTGGAGGTTATTTTTGGTTGTGGTGCCTTTGGTAGTAACCTTTTTTTTCCTTTCATTTCCTCTTTCTTTCTCAAATAGATCGACGACTCAACACCCACTAGATCCACGATGTCATCGACTTTGTCGAAGCTACACCAAATTCATGACAATGGAATCGCACCGAATTGGAGCATTGTCTTCTTGATTTGAAGAACCATCGCGAGTGGGTGCCAATAATATATTTGCACCAAATTGAGGGGATTTTATTCTTCATCTACCAAATCTATGACGATAGATTCACACCAAATCAAGGAGACTTCTTGTGGGTTTGTTGTCCTAGATCTAAATCGAGTGGAACCATGTTTGGTTGTTTTTGCTTTGATTGGGAGCAATGAAGGGGGTTATGCAGATTTTCAAAGAGGTTTCCATCATCGCATGAACAAAGGAGGATTTATCATAACACTATGTACCTTGATGTATCTAATGGCTATAAATAGTAGTGTGCAGTGGACCACATGACCAATTTGTCCATTCTAGAAGTGGTCCAAAATGATTATAGTGGTTGTTGTTAAAAGCCTCACATATATAAAAGACTCACCTTAGTTAATTAGAACATCAAACCCTTTCTATCCACACAAATTTAGATAACAAAAAATACCAATCTCAAACAATAATAAAAAACAAAAAATGCATTCCATAAGTTAAAAAACAACAATAAGAAATTAATAATAATTACTACACAATAACCTAACCAGAACACTGTAAAATCAAGCATGCAATGGAATCAATTAAAATTGAATTGCGTGAGACAGTTAGAGTGAGACTCAAATGGATATGGAGACAAAAGTAGCATATATTCAGCAACCACCGAAAAAGTAAAAGTGATAATAACGAAATGCAAGAAAGGAATGAATGGGTGAAAATTGAAGAATCAAGGGAATGAAGAGTTGAGAAAGAATCAAAAAACCTTCAAAAACTGAGAATTGAAGTAGGCATGTGAGGGTGATACTAACAAATCGATTGATTTTCTTTGTTTGGCGGTGGTGGTGGTAGATGGATCATTTGGTTTGAGGTGAGGCTTGTAATGAGTATTTATTGCGTGAGAGAAGAGTGAAAAAAAGGTCTTATTTATAAAATTGAATGAAATAAATTAATAATGGTGACAGTTAAAAATGTTACTTTATTAAAATTGTTGCTCTTATTTTTATTATGAAAGGCATTAATTACTTTCACACTAGTGGAAGGATAATATTAACTTAAATTTAAAAGTAAAATCAGTATAATAAATTTCATAAAAGATAAATAAGTTGTTGAAAAAATGGTCATGCACCGTATAATAAATTTCATAAAAGATAAATAAGTTGTTGAAAAAATGGTCATGCACCGGAAAAGGGTGCGTATGTCATAAAAGGGTGATGTGTGGCAACACGTTTGGTGGAGGTAGGCTGTGGGTCAAGTGGTGTGTGGTTTGCGGGAGGATGGTGGTTCTGATCTAGTGGTCGCATTGGAGAAATGGTGACACAATAGGCAAAGATGCTTCCCAGTAGGGATGAGAACTCACAGACAAGGACTATGACGAAATGGTTATGGAGATGAAGGTAACATATATTCAACAACCACCAAGAAAGTGAAAGCGATTATGAAAAAATGCAAGAAAGTAATGAATGGGTGACAATTGAAGAATCAAGAGATGATGTTATTAATAATGCAAAGAGTTGAGAGAGAAGGAAAAAAATCTTCAAAAATTGAGAACTGAAGCAGGCGTGTGGGTGACACCAAAAAATTAATTGGTTTTCTTTGTTTGGCAATGGTGGCTGGAGATGGATCATATGATTTGAGGTGAGGCTTAATGTATGTTTCTTGTGTGAGAGAGCAAGAGCAAGAAAGAGAAAATGCTGAAAGGTCATATTTATAAAATTTAATGAAATAAATTGTTAATTATAGTGATGAGTAAGAACATTATTTTATTAAAAAATTGCTCTTTTATTTTTATTATCAATAGCATTCATTACTTTCACACTAGTGTAAGGATAATATTAACTTAAATTTAAAATTTAAATCAATAAAATAAATTTCTTGAAAGATAAGTTGGTTGTCAAAAAAATGTTGCATGCACCCAAAAAAATGGCAAGTGGTAGCGCATCTGCCGGAGAAGGGTGGCGTGTGGTGGCACGTTCGGTGGCAAAAGGTAGTGGGTCAAGTGGTGTGTGGTTTGCTGGAGGATGGCGGTTCCGATCTAGTGGTCATGACAGAGAAATGGAGGCATGACAGGCAAAGATGCTTTGCTGTAGGGGCGAGCACTCATAGAAAAGGATTATGACAAAAATGGTTATGGAGGTGACAGTAGCATATATTCAACCACCACAAACAAAGTGAAAGTGATTATGACAAAATGCAAGAAAGTAATGTATGTGTGAACATTGAAGCATGCATGTGAGTGTACACAAACAAATTGGGTGGTTTTTTTTGTTCACGGTATTGGCTAGAGATGCATAATTTGATTTGAGGTAAGGCTAGTAATGTAACGACCTGCCTTCGTTACACAACAAACACAATTAAGGTTTGAGTCTTATTTGATTCAAAAATTCTTTCGTTAATTTAGTTATGAAAATATTGTGTGAACTTTTTCCTTTTTTTAATTCCCAAAACCAACAAATTAAACTCAACCATTAACATAGAACCTGTGCATTTACAACTTAATACCTTAGGAAACTTCACCTACTAAAAGAAGATAAAAATTTAACCACATGCAACTCTTTGAAAATATTCTTAATACAAACCTAAGCTTTTCATCTCTATAAATGAAACTAAACCCTGGAAAAAAAAAGAACACAACTTCAAGTTCCATGCTCGCTCTATATATTATTCCTTCAAGAAGAAGATCCACCTTAGAAGCCATCTGCTCCCCACATACATCAAGTATGAGATCATTACAGACACAAACTACACATGCAACATGCAAGGGTAAGCTCACCAGAACAAACATACAAATACAAATTATCCAAAACAATTTATTGAAGAAAAAGAGAATACTAAATTTTATATATTTTGCAAATACTTTTCGAACTAGTCATAGATTTATAATAAAACCAATTCTTACGCTTATCTCAAAACCCAATTCATACAATAGACATTCTATTATTCATCAATAAACGACAATATACATCCACATCAGATCATCCATCTCAATTAATATATATAACTTAACCTTAAAACATATTCCTTAAACCATCAACAACAACATAGTTTCATCATGAAGAGTTATAAACACCATAAATCACAAAACCACAATTGATACTAACTGTCACAAATTCTCAATCATCACAACTTACCAACATTGATAGCCAACTAGACCAAGGTCTTCACTACTGACATACACCCTAAACTCAAACATCAACACTGACTTATTCCATGGAGCATTTTTTAAGAAAAAGAGAATTTGATTTTTGAGCCTGTGATTATTCTTTTACTTCTTTGGACTTCGACATAACCTAGGAGAATATTCAAAACATTCTCTACAAAACAAATCTCATACATGAAGCATTAATGTAGTCTTAAATGCTTATTATAGTTTAACATATGTTTGCTTCAGTATAATGGCATATAAGATTCAACTTTTAAACTTTGTAATTATTTACATCTAATCAAAATAATTAAGGGTTTTCATTCATCGTATGACTCAACAACTAAATGGTACTAGATCAAACTTCACAATTCGTTAGAGTTAGAGGCCCAAAAAATTTCACAAGATTTATCTCTAGAGACATTTATCATGTCTCATCATGTAAGAAACACTATCATAGCTAATAGGAGAAGGATAATTTCACTATGTTCAATTTGAGAGACATTTCCTGCATATCACTGATCACGTAAGAAACACTACTATAGTCCATAAGATAATGATATAAATAAGTTATACAAGCCTTGTGTATACTTTCTCTAGCTTTTATACATTGTTTCTTCTCTTGTATATACTGACTTGAGTATCAAATTTTTTACAAATATATACCATTACAGTCATATAATCCTTGTGTATACTTTATTTCTCTAACTTTTACACTTTGTTTGGCCTTCAACATACATCTCCCAATGTCCACGATTTATTTGTTCTTTCTTTCAGTTAGGCATGGCAATGAGACCCGAGCCCGTGGGTACCCGTCAAAACCCGCCCCGATTTTAACGGGGAAAAACCGAATTTGTTATTGATGATACCCGTCCCGCCCCCACCCCCGCCATAATTAAATTACAAATTTACCCTTATATATATAAGAATAAAATCCTGAAACCCTAACCCTCCCCCTCATTTCTCATTCTCGACGGCGTTGAACCTTGGCCAACAACTTTCTGAATTAATTCCATTTTGGAAGCTTTGTTGCTGTAATGGACCTCTACTCTTTGTTGTGTTTTATTTTAATTTTGGAACAATATATATTTAAATGATATTATATTTTGGGAGAAATTAAATATGTAGGTCCATAATGGTTTTAATTAAATTGATTGATTTTGTTTAATAATTTTTAAATTATGATCTCATATTTTGAACGTGGGTTTGTTATTAATTTTTTGTTACCTAGTCAACTTTTTTTTCGTTTTTTTCAAAAGAAAATCCACATTATTTTTTATTTTCATTTTTTTAATTAATAGTAGAGGTGGGACGGGGGCGGGGCGGGGAAAACCCGACCCCAACGGCGACGGGGATGGGTCTGGATTTTAAAACCCGACGGGGAATGGGGACGAGGGCGAGGGCGGGTTTGAAAGGCGGGGGCGGGGACGGGGAATACAATACCCGCACCCGCCTCGCCCCGTTGCCATGTCTACTTTCAGTGACTCCATTATGTTGAGGCGTGTATTTGGTTGTTAGTTGATGTTGAATTTCGTGTTGCTCAAAGAAATTTATATAGGTGAGGTATTCTTGGCCTTTAGTTGTTCTGAGTGCTTTGATTATGCATCCACTTTGCTTTTCTGCAAATGCCTTGGACATCTTGAAGGCATTACAGGCTTTTGATTTCTACTTCAGAAAATAGACCCACGTCTTTTTTACTAAAATCATCAATGAAAGTGATAAAATAGTTGTTACCACCATGTGTTGGTATCTCAACTATGCACATATCTAAATGAACTACCTCCAATAATTTTTTCACCATCCAAGATTTTCCAATCTTACATGTGTCTTACACGCCATCAAGAATATTCACAATAAGCAAATCAAAAACAATTTTTTTTCTTGAAAAGTAATTTAATCCAAAAAAAATGAAAGTTTTTTTATTGTTGGATGATAAATGATAGAGATAGGGTGTGTAACACCCCGTGTGCACCCGGTGTATTAACATCTTAACAATATCAGAGTAACACAAAATACTATAATAAAGTAAAAGGAATTGCGGAAGCATATCTAGATCACCTTTCTTGACACATTATGTATGGTACAATAATCAGAAGTATGTTATATATATATATATATATATATATATATATATATCTAGCCCTTATTGATCCAGATAATAACAACCAATAAAATCAGGCAGATAACAACCATATCTATAAAGATATGACAGGAGACAGAAACTACCTCACCATGTATACGCCACAGAAAGCTCCACGCTCACAGATGCTAGTCCAAGCAGTTCACAACGCTTGATCCTATTGATTTCCCTCACAAAGAAATCCATCTTCTTCATCCTACGTACCTGCAACATAACCCCACATGGGGTGAGATAAAAATCTCAGTAAGTCCAGGGTTCTTGGAGGTCTTTCCTCCCCCTGATTCACTATCAAACATCTCTCCCATACTAAATGTTATGGGCGCCTAACAAGGCCTGTGCCCTCAACCTCTGCACTGAGAAATCATCTGTCTAGTACGTAGACTACCTCAAGCTCCATGAGCTTAAACCTCATCTCATATAATAACTATTAGCCATCTCGGCTTCCTCATCTCATATCTATATGTATTCATCATATGTGTGACACATATCCAGGGAATAAGTTCTCTGGAACTTAGTCCCACGCCTGGGGCCATCATCTGATAAACACA
>PYAF01000543.1:963620-985308 GCA_007407185.1 Glycine tomentella | reverse complement strand
ATATCATACCTAACACCATTACAGTGATAGGATCATCATCAACCATTCCACATAATTATCAAAATCAGAACACTAACCTAGTGTTTATATTCAGCGCAATCAATACAATTAAATAAATAGTGACCCCCAAGCAAGGAAATCACTCCAAGAAACACTGAACTTACCTGGTGTGACCATGCTTTATCCTCTATCTCTATCTGGCTAGTCCATGCCGCTGATATCATCATGCCTTGCCCTATTCAATTATGCAGCACAGTCACATTAGAACCACTATACCAGGTATATTACAACGGTACTCAATCGTTGAAATGAAAGGAAACATGATTCCTTTCCAAAACTTCTCAATCAACTATCTTAGGGTTATCGGCCTAATCACTGCATAGGCCCCCTCACAGATCCTCAAAAGGATCATTCTCAGTCTGACCACGGCCTTAGAGTCTTAGTAAGACTCTATATCAGACAATCCAATGGTCTATATGTACCTAACTCACCAGTTATTCATCATGGCCAAATCCAACATATCGATGCATATTCACCGTTTATTTGGCCTCATGAACATTTCTTATAAAGGCACTTGGCCCCTCATCCACTCACTCTTCTTCCTACTCATACCAATCTCAGGTTTAAGCCAACTTTATCAGAAATTCAGTTTCTATATCTCATATTCCTCAGAACACTCTCCTGATCATACTTTTCTAAAGAACCTGAGCCTAATTCCAGCCCTATCACAAAATGGTTACTATTCACCCCATTACCCAAATCACAAATAACCAGAGAAAACTTGAGCTTCTTACCTCAAGTCTGTTGAAGAAGGTCGGATAATCCTTTCTCCCAGCTCTAGTATCCAAGAAGTGCCTTCTTCTCCGCTCAACTTAGCTCTCTCTGGAGAATCTCAGAAATTGGGATTTCTCTCACTTTTTAGGCTGGAATTTAGCTCACGTAAGGTCCTAATCATGTTTAATGGTAATTGGAAGGTGTTTAGGTGAGGTATAATGAAGGTATGAAGCTCTCAAGCTCATCCATGGCTGCCTGGGTCAGAGGAAGAAGAAGAACAGGGGTTTTTCCCCTTCAAAACGTGAAAATGGCCTTAAATACTAGGTCTGCCGACATTCCAGCGCTAATAGCGCCATATCTAGCGCTAATCGCGCCAGTTATTCGAATCAAAAGGGTCTCCAGACCATACTGGCGCTAACCGCGCCATAAATGGCGCTAATCGCGCCAACTGGGCGCATCTGCGGCGCTACTGGCGCCACTATGGCGTTGATGGCGCCAAAAATCATGAAAATTAGCCTTCTGCTATAGTGCCACGCTATCAGCGCCATATCCCATGCTATCAGCGCCAAGCTACAGTGCAGCTACAGTAAAATATTATTATTTTATTAATTTTTTTAATTTTTAATAATTTTTTTTTTTAACTTTGGTTATTATAGGGTGAACGACAACATTGATCATCTAGTCTTGTACTCTTGTCTTTTATTTTGGTTGTCTAATCTTCTGTAATTTGGTGGAGTGTCCAATCACGTAGAAGGGAGCATCCCGTTTGGTGGTTCATTGACATAGATCGTGTTGTAAATTAACTATTTTTTTGTTTTTTTTTTGTTGTAATCGTTTTTGGTTACACAGTTATCTGTTGTCTCCTTTATAAGGAGCTTTATATTTTGGGTTTAGTGAGCTTGATGCTTTGAACCCCTTCATTGTAAATTCATTTATTCGTAATTAACTTAACAATTTTGCGTGATATCTTTTTCCCCTTCTATTTGAAATTCCTTATCTGAATAGAATTTCTCGAACTTTTTTCCAACAAATTGGTATCTAGAACTTTGGTTCAAGATTAGTTTTGCATTTGTTTCATGGTAGATCAAGTCATCAGTGATCAACCATTTTGTTTGTTATCTGTTTGTGCTGCATCTTTAAGATTCTATCAAAAAGATGGTCTACACAATCAAGAATGAGAAATTCATAGGGAATAATAGCTCCAACCTTTTGGTGCATCAAGATGCGAGCCTTATTGAAAGAATAGGGAATGTAGGCACCTCTCTCCAGTCAATCGTCGAAGATCGATAAGTCGGTGCTTGAGTTACAGGAGGAAGGTGGATCTATAGAAAGAGTATAGATGTGAACAAAGGGAAAAGATAGAAAATTAAGAAATCAAAGGAAAACACGAGAAACCTTGTAGGACAACCGAACTAGACACGGTTATTTTCTTCTAACGATGTAACATCACCACTCTTTTTGGCGTTGAGAAGCATGAATTTGGAATACCCATAATCATCTTTGGAAAATTTGATGTCAAGGGTAGTGGAAGGAACATAGTAGATTTTGCAGAGTGATGACAGTTCCTCACCATGAATTGGTAAGTTTATAATAACCGCCACATCAAGGAGGGTTGGGCCAACTACAGCCATTGGAAGAACAAATCTATTGATAGTTGTTGACCAAAACCCTAGGATTCTGATCAATACATTTTGCAGCCAGTGCATATCAGTTGCTGATAACATGCTCATGTTGTAAATTTCTCATTGCTTCCATTCATCTTTGTAGGAAGCTGAGACTATTTTCAACCAGGTTTGATATTCTAGAAGGGGTCTAGGCCATGTGCAAAAGCTAAAAGGGAACTTGTGGATTTCTTACCAGTCACAAGTGATTGGAAGTGGATTTTTCTCATGATTGAAGAAATAATTAGTCATTTTGTCAGTATTTTTGCCTTCATTGAGGAAGCAATAGCCTAGGAAGAACTCTTGGCAATGTTCATCAAAGGAAGTGAGGATATCAATGGTGGAATAGTGATCAGGCTCAGGTGAGCGCACGAACACATTGAAACAGGTTGCTCAAAAGCAACTTATATGGTTCAAGGTTAGGGTTTTTCTAAAGATTGGGAACGAGTAAGGAGGCGAAGCCACTGATAAATTTTATAAGGAAAAGGACCAAGATCGGTTGTAGAAGATAAGAGAGATAGAAGATAAAGTGAAAATTAAATTTCAGAACTTGAAATATAGTTGTTGGATCCAAACGCGCTTGGTGATCTGAATATTTTCCTATCGTCGTTTGAGAAGATAAAATTTCAAAATTCAAACGACTCTAAAATATGGGGTAGTTGGAACAACAGTTGTTGATTGGATATGACTAGTACAAGAAAGTCGATTGGGGCAACTGACATGACTAAGTTGGAGTATATTGGTAAAACGAATGGAAAAGACTACTTTGGATAATGTGTGGGTTGTCTCAAAAGACGTGGACGACAGCTTGAAGGGCAAGGAAGAGGTTAATGACATAATGGCCATAATCTCTTATATCGTAGGGATTTTGAGTAATGTTTCATGAGCTAATATAATCCTTAATTTATCATTATAAATAGGATCTATCACATTGTAGCAAACACACATACATCAATACAAAAAATCCAGTTATGTTTGGTCTATTATTCGCCTTATTTCCCCTATTCATTTAAGTCTTTTATTGCAATTTCACATAGGTGTAGCCTAACTTAAAAACTTCAATTCATCAACTATTGGAAAGCTCTTTGGATTGGAACAGAAATCCAACCAAGAACCAGCGTCCCTTCCTTAGGTCAATCACCTAAAGAGAAAAATCTCTTGATACTTAATCGTCATCACGACCAAGAGAATTTCAAACCAACAAGTACTAATCTAATTAAACACGTAACTGTGGAATTTCTAACTATTAAGCCACGTAAGGGTAAGGTAAAAGAACGGTGCATTACAAGCTATGAAATCATGCCATGTATCCTTCATATTTCAGCACGGGTGGAGCTTGAGTTATTTTTTTATGTGGTGCAGTGAATTTTAATTGCCGCTTGATTTAACAAATTAAGCCACATCTTCATTTCACATCTTTAGATATTCACTTTCTATTTACATTCAAACAAACTTATGATTATTATTTATTGTGTATATAGATTCTGAGTTTTTGTTCTTGTGCACTATATATTAATTTATAACGGTTGAGCGACGAGTTTGCATTGTACTCACGTCAACATTATATATTATTTTTCAGCCTTTAAAAAACTATTATTTTGCTAAACAATTAACAGTGGAACCAGTACTAGTAATTTCTTTCTGCAAGCAAGCATGAATCCAAAAACCAAAATTAATCAAACACACTACGCCAACTGCGTCTGTTACACTATGTATAAAAATGAAGTTACATCTTTTTTACTTGCAACATTGCAATTGCATATTCTAACAAACATGTACGACAATCATTGAGTTCTCCACTCATAAATATATTACAATATTCATCATGAAAGAATTAATAAATGAACAAAAGAATTCAATACCTACAAATCAATAACTTTGGACTCTTCTAACAACTTTTGCAATACAATAGCTACACGAAACAGAGAGAAATAATTTACATGCTACTTGGGTCTAGTCTGAGGTTTTAAATTGCAGTTTGTAACAACCACAGCAGCCGCAACATTTGGAGGTTTCTGAGCCTTAATCTGACCACCCCAAAAGCTGAAATTGTCTCCAATTTGTAATTGCAACCACAAATTTAATTAAAACCTTACAATTATTGATCACTTTGATGAAGTGATGGTGTTTTAGGACCCTTTGGTGAAGGAGAGGGTTCCCCTTCTGGAGGAAAATCAGAGATCAAAGCCAGCATCCGGCGAATGCTCACCGACCGCGCCGGCCTGAAGCTGTTGGATTTCTTCATGTTCTTGTTGAAGATGTTTGATGAATTAGAGAGGATAAGGTACACCAAGCCTTGAACTAGAATGAACACCACAACCTTAACCAACATGTCTCCCAAGCTGCTCTCCATTTTTTCAAGTTTTGTGCTAACAAATGTAACAATATACCCTAGCTTCTATGACTTGGTTGAATCTCTTTAGTTGATTTGAAAGTGAACAATGTATTGATGAATGAATTGCGAAGAGAAAAGTGGCATGCACACGTCCTTTTATAGTTGCTAACGCATGAAAGGACATGTTGGACCAGCCAATGGAAATGTAAAGTATAGAATATAATAGCATGCGATTTTGATTTTTGACCTAAGCATGTTTGCTTGCGCGTCAAATTCAATTGGATCCAGGTTTGTGAGAAGCAACTACATGTAACTTCTACTTATTTTGGCTATTGGGCGTGGAGAGAGTATTAATCCACGTTGGTAAATATTTTTCAATCATTTAAGTGTTCACGTTGAAAATGTAGGGGTTGAGGTGGAAATTTCGTTGTTATCTAGAAATTGACGTGTGTGAATACGTGTGAAGAGTGTAGTGGTCCATTAAAGTACAAATATTTTTTCAAGGGGTAAGCCAATGAACGAGGAGGATTGGCTGTTGACCCATTAATTAGGATAAGTTGTGTTGGGCAGACATTTCGTGAGGAAAAATAAATTTGGTCAATTTGTGGCCGCTGGAAAGAAATATTTTCAGTATTAGATTTTAAATATTTTGAATTCAAATATTTATTAGATTTTTTAATGAAAACATGAAAAATGAATTTTTATAAAAAATATATATTGTTAAAAAAAATTCTCTTTCATCTTAAAATAAAATTTATTATTAAAAAAATTTTCAATTCTAAGTAATATTATCAAATTAAAAAAGAAAAAATGATCTAAATCCTAATTTAAGATCTATCATTAAAAATGTTATAAAATGTTATAACCTAAACGTGCTAATTCATTGGGACTATCTACTAGTCTCCTTACTATGTTAATAGTTATTTAATTGGTTTGTCTTATAAGCAAACGAAACTTCTCCTTACCTTGCTTAGCCATCGGATGACAACAGAGATATTTTAACCCTTTGTCCTTGTGGGACACGATGTGATGTTACTCTTTTAAATTTTTCCTTCTAGACTGCATTATCATTCGGAAAAACAATTAACTATGCTCAAGTCTTCAAGTGATTATTATATACTACAAGTTCTCTTTTTAAAAATTTAACTCAGTTATATATTTAGATTTTAATTTTATATTATTGGTTAATTAAAATAATCTTACACTAATTGATTTTTGTGTTTGGTAATTTTTTTTATATCTCTCATTTTTCATTCATTAAAGCTAAATGTAAAACACTAAATAAGTGTAAGATTTGCATCATCTTTACATGAAAAAAATGTACTTTTTATTAAGAAAATAATGTAAATTGAAGATTGTTGATTAAGAGCAAATGTTTGCCATGATCGTGAAGTATTATTGATCAAGAGCAAATATTTGCCATGAAGTATTGAATATTTGATTGAAGGGAAGTAACTTGACTTGCACCACACGGGCGCCAACTGATTGCGTTTCAATTCAAACAACAAAAATATAACTTATACGTGTCTTACGATGATAAAGTTAATTGGCATCCCTTTAAAGATACCCTTAATGGATTCTTCGGACCACGAGTTCATGAATGCATGGCTTGCCGATCTAAACAAGTAACTTTCCTAGTTAAGGTATTTAATGATTATTCTTATCCTCTAATTTCATTGGACTGAATCTAATTTTGATAAATTTGAATTTTAAAAATTAGATTTAATATCCTTTGATCAACTTTAAGAAAAATATATTCTTTAATAATTATGTATTAATAAAAATCCTTAACTTAATAAATAGTAATTTGTATAATATAATATTATATTAATATAAATATAAATATCATTTATCTTAAATATATAAATCAAATATATTTTAAATGTATTTTTATATTTTTTTTAGTTCTATAATTTATCCTATATAATATTAGGCAAATGTTAACCAATGACCTAATGTTAAAGAATTAAAAGAGACAAGATTTTATAGAAGGCGCAAAATTATATTGTTCATGATATTTTTACGCTCTCCTATAATTTTTACAATAAATATTTTCTTTTTTTTAGTTCTTTAAATGACATTGCTTGATAGGGGTGTAAGCGAATCAAACCCAATCCGCGAACCCGTCCAATGAAACCCAACTTAATTATATTTTTGTGGGTTGGATTGAGTCATTGAATTGATTTTACTTTAATGAATCTAATTAAAATTGGGTTGGATGACAAGTTTGAAGTTTTGAATCCTACTAAGACTCAATCCGCATAAAATTAAATTACTAATATAGAAATTCTAAAATAAGCACACCTCATTCTCAAGGTAATACATTGTTGGGTTAGCTAAGCTTTTAGTCCATAAACTTTTTTAAAATTTGATATTTAGTTCCTAGACTTTTGTTTGACTACTCAAGGTTCGTCAACTTTTTCCATTAAGGTTTTTAGTCTTTGAACTTTTATTTGATTGATCAAGGTCCCAAATTTTTTAGAAATTTTAGTTTTTTTGTCCTTGAACAAAAGTTTGAACGCGTTATTTTATTTATTTAATGAGATTTTGATGACTAAAAACCAAATTTCTCAAAATTTTAGGGACTAAAAACATTAATGAAAAAAGTTGAAAGACCTTGACTAGTTAAACAAAAGTTTAAGACTAAAAATCTTAATGAAAAAACATTGAGGGACTTTAACCAGTTAAACAAAAATTTAAGGACTAAAAACTTGGTTAATCCTACATTGTTTATCTTAAGGTAATACATTATTTTGAAGTTTATCTTTTTCTATTTATATTAAGGTAATAACATTATTTTATATGAATGGTACTGAGTATATATTTATGTTTTTTTTTATCAAGTGAATACTATAATGTTTTATGAATACTGATTTATAAAATATTCGTACAAAAAGATATCCTAACTATTTTTAAGTTTAAAGATTTTTTTTAATTTTTTTCAAAACTTAAAGTGGTAGTAGTTTTTTAATGGCTTAACTTGATAACCAAACCAAACATTTCAATTAAAGTTGGATTGGGTTGACAAAATAGAAAGGATAAATCCAATCCAATCCAACTCAATTAAGTTTAATTGGATTGAGTTGAAAAGTAGATAAAATTCAACCCAATCAGGACTACTTAATCCCTTATTAATTAGCAAGACCAATAATATTTTTATAAATACTTTCTCCTTTTGATAAATTTGAATTTTAAAAATTTGATTTAATAATTGATATTATATTTTAATAATTAGATTTAATATCCTTTGATCAATTTTTAAAAAAATGTATTTTTTAATAATTATGTATTAATAAAAAACCTTAACTTAATAAATAATAATTTGTACAACATAATATTATATTAATAATAATATCATTTACCTTAAATATATAAACAAAATATATTTTAAATGTAATTTTATGTTTTCTTAGTTATATAATTTATCCTATATAATATTAGGAAAATGCTAACCATTGTTCTAAAGTTAAGGAATTTAAAGGGAAAGATTTTATTAAGATGTATAATTATGATGTCCATGACTTTTTTGTGTTCTCCTTAATTTTTACAATAAATATTTTTTTAAAATTTTTTAATCAATATTCCAAAGATACTAGTTAACGAAACTTATAATATTATTGTGTCAATAATCCAGATTAATTCACTTATATTAAATTTAAGTTGTAATAAACGATCCTATCAAAATTATAGGTGAAATAAAAATATTGTTATGTTCAAAGTTATTATCTTGACTTAATCGAATTAAAGTTTAAACAAATGAACCTATTAGGTTAAATAAAAATGAAGTTAAAACCTGCCCAAATGGATCCAAATCGTCTGACACCCTTGAACGGGAGAGGTCAAGGCCACCGAGGTTAGAAAATTAAGGATATTGCTCATTATGCGGAGAGGAAAATTAACATTAAAAATTACTTATTGTTTACTCCATTCATCCTTAATTATATTATAAGACTTTTTAAAAAAAAAATTATTTATTCTTTTTAAAAAATCTTTTCTAATTTTTAAATGTACTTTGTTTTTTACATATCCTTACTTATTATTCTCTCTCCAAACATTAATAAAAAATAATTAAACAAACAGAAGAAATTAAAATAATAATATAATTAATTAACATATTCAATGTGATAAACTAAATAAATTATTTTTCTTAAGAATTGTGAATTAATTAAAACATCTTATAATTAGAGACAGAAGGAATAAAACTAAAAGTAAAAAAATAATTATATAGTTCCTTACCCAAATTTTATAGAAAAACCATTATTTTTTTTACACTCTTCTATTATTTACACAATAAATACTTTCCTACTTTAGTTCCTTACCCAATTTCACATGTTAACAAGCCCCTTTCTATAATTACGGTTTCCCAAGAGAAACTAGTTTCACCCACTCTATGAACCATCAAAGTCAATCACAATCCTTTGGGAGGAAAGAAGTTGATGTTTAGTTAAGTAGTGACGATATAATTAACCAGCTGTATTCATTCCATGAGTAAAGATCAGAACAAAACTTACACACCACAACAAAATATGCATTTTAAGGCACTTCCATAGTACAGATCCACACTCAAATGATTCAATCCCTTAACAATCTCATACCATAACTACAACAATATTGGCAGGAAAAAATATCATCTACTGTAAATCCAAAAAAAAAAAAAAAATTGTGAACAAAATGATTCAGTGGGAAGGATCCATCATCCACTTGGACAATTCAGACACAACACAAAAGAAAGCTAAGTTGTACACAAGATTTTATTGCCTAAAATGGAGGGGAAATTTGGGTAAGGAAATCCAGTTCCAAGACCAACATAGAGAGAGTGGAAGATGGAAGAGAAATGCACATTACTCGTGCACTCCATCAAATTTATTGTATTTTTGGCTATAGCACTACAACTAGCTAGATGGAGATTCCCAAAAAAGGAGGGAAAAGAACAGAAGCAGCATAATCGTCGGTGCAGATTTACACTTGATAAGACGATCTATGGTGATACAACTTCAACATTATTTTAATAAACTATATACCTGCAATCACATTTCCAAACAGCAACAACATTAGTTCATAAGCAACAATTGAGACTCTTTCAAAATAGAAAATGGTTAAAGTTGCTATAGCAAATAGCATTATTAGTAATGACTATCCTGCAGCAAATAGGAAATGGTTAAAAAATGCTACATCAAATGCATTCGACATACTTAAAAGTTAGAAGACACATACTTTGAGTGCGGTTGAAAAAACCTTATTTACAGTTTTATTTAAACTTATCTTATAATATAAGCTTTTGGGTAAGTATTCAGGAGAATTTATGAAAATAACTTATAATTTCTCGATATGCTGCTTTAAGCTTATTTCAACAAGCTTTCCATTCTAGCTTACGACGATATACTATGTTAGAAGAGTTTAATCATATTTAGCTCCTATTTGGGTTATGGTCTCTACCCCAACCCAATGTTAACAACAATTAACATCAAATCCCTAACAATTTTCAAGGCAAAAATACATCACAAGAGTCCAGTTTCAGAAAAATCCTGAATTACGCAATAACCACCTCTGTAATCTTGCTGTTTTCCTCAAATAAAACGCAGAAAACCAGCATTCAAATCCCAAAATCTCGGTTAAAAACAATTAGGGTCAAGTTACCAATAACACTCTCCAAGACTTAGAACGCACACATTATTAACCTAACAAAATTCCACACTCTCAATTGATCTAATTCTCCAACCAAATTTCGAGTTTCACTTCCATAATCCGCAAAACACAAGTTCCCATCAAATTCTAGAGCAGTTCAGCTTAGTTAAAACCCCAATTCTAATTAGAGCATTAAAATTGACCAACCAAAGGACATGAAAAAGAGAAGACAAAGAGCAGAGCACCTTATTATAAACGTCGTTATCAGCAAGCTGAATCGCCGCCGCCAGGCTCACCAATCTGCGCGCGATGATTCTCGTTCTCTTCGATGAGCGCGTGGCGCGAGGCAATGTGGCTGAGCGTGGTCCTGAGCCCGTAGAAATCCTCCTCCGTCAGCTCCGTCAGCCTCGCAATGATCTCCCTCCTGATCTCCGTCATAACGGCGTCGGCGTCACCACCCTCCTCCTCTTCCAGTTCCTCTTCTTCCTCCAACCGAAACCTGCATAGCGGACACGACGCGTGGAGTTCTATCCACGGCGTGATGCAATCGGAGTGGTAGAGGTGTTTGCAGGGCAATTGTTTGGCTTCAGCGTTGAGGGTAATTTGGTCTTTGCAGACGGCGCAGAGAACGACGCCGTTGGGGTCGAGGGAGGAAAGGAGGGAGGGGGTGACGTGGATGGAGGGGAGGGGAAGGGGTTTGGAGGGAAGAGGTTTAGGGTTAGGGTTGAGGAGTAAGAGTGCGTCTTGGAAAACGACGTCGAAGAGGGAGGATTCGGCGTCGTTTTGTTGGGTGAGAGAGAGGGTTGGGGAGTCCATGAGTTCAAGGAAGTGGGTGTGGCAGTGGGGGCAGAGGAGAGGGGAGGGTGGGAGAGTGAGGGACACGCTCATGTCGCACTCGTGGCACCAGTAGGTTTTCGCTTCTGGCTCCGCCGCCGTCGCCGCCATCCGTGGTGGTAGTTGTGGTGGCGATGGCGGAGAATGGAAGAAGTGAAGAAGCACGCACTATTGAGTGTTTCTTATGTGTGGCGAGGTGTATGAAGAATGGGGATTAAGAGAGAGAGAGAGAGTGGGGCCCGCACCGACTTCAATACTTTAATGCTTCATTTCTCTATGCTTTTTCAACTTTTTTTTTTTTTTTTTTCAGTTGGTAGCTTCTTAAATGCAACCTTTCAACTACAATATCAATACGATGTTCGCGCATTGCATTGGTTCTGCTGTTGAAGGAAAAATCATTTTTTCCAATCATTTTAGTTTTTTAATTTATCCTTTAATTAATTTTGTTTGAAATTTTAATCTTATCTGATTCAATTTGATGGGATTTGGATTGGATTGGTTTTTTACTTTGATAATACTTTTATTTTCTGATAAAATATTAAATAAATAATATAAGTATATAATAAAATTAATTTAAAATATTGAACATTTATTTACATGTCATTATATAATTATATTTATGTATCTTATCTCATATGGTTAGAATAAAAAAATCAACTATATTTTTTTATAAGTAGATACAAATTAATGATAATTTTACAAATATATAACAAATATAAATATAAAAACTAGTGATTATCAAATTATGAAGAAAAATATATAAATAATTTTTAAAATCAATTCAATCCAAAAAAAAATTGATTTTTACTTTTTCATTCGTTTAATTTTTGGTCTATTTGGATTGATTTTTTTTATTTTCATTAGACTATATCAGTTTAAAAGTATTCTTATCATCAAGTATAAGTATATGAATCAATTGATATATGATTATTTTAAGTGTAACTTAATTAGATGTTTCTTGTTCAAGTTTTAAGTATGTAATAATATATATTTTAATGTTCAACTATAAGAACGTCGCTTTGGCCGAGTGGTTAAGGCGTGTGCCTGCTAAGTACATGGGGTTTCCCCGCGAGAGTTCGAATCTCTCAGGCGACGTCATTCATCTTTTGCTAATTTACTTTTTGAAAAATAGTTATTGTTTTAGACATAATTTTCGTCTCATATTTTAAAAATTTATAATTTTTGTTTAATTTTTATTTTTTCTATGATTATTTTTTATTTCTTATTTTATAATTAATTAAATTATTTTTTAATGATATCTTAAATGAATATGTTAGATTTAGGATTTAATTGAACTAAAAAAAATGTAAACAAAATTAAGAATTTGATTAAAATTATGATTTTAAAAAAAATATTATTAAAATTATGAACTTTTCAAAATAAAAAAATTAAATGGGTCTGTTTTAAAATAGATGAATTAAAATTATAATTTTTTAAAAATAAAAATCAAATATCTCAATTTGAAAATAAAAAGAAAAACAAAAATTTTGAAATGAATACAGAAATTACATTTAAACCTAAATAATAATACACGTACTGAAAATGTAAAACTCTTTTAGATTATAATATAATACAATTACTAATTGTGACTAATGATAACTTTCTTTTTCTTACTTTTTTACAATTAAATTTTAAAACTTTAAAGAAAGGGATACGTTATATAGGGAACTTTTTTTAAAAATTTATTGTTCTTATTTTACTTTTTGAATAAATAATAGATGTACCAATAGTGTAAAGCACTTTTCCTTTGTACCAAATTATCATTTATAATAATTTTGTTGATTTTTATTATTTTTTTAAAATCATTTTAAAATAATTTTAATTAGTTAATTATATATAAACTTTTAAAATTACAATATACTTATTAAGATAAGGATGTATGTTTATTAAACTCTTATTTTCAGTACATATTTTTTTTATATGTAAAAAAAATGCTTTAGATAATGATAATAAAGGTTGACTTTTTTTTATGAAACTAGGTGATTTTATAAAATTATATATCAAATTATGTGATTTTGAAAATTATTTATAAAAAAAGATAATTTTCTATATCGATTATGTTATAATTGATGTAAAAAATTAATTTTCTACATCAACTAATGACAAAAGTTTGATAAATAATTTTCAAAACCATCGTGATTAATAAAAAAGGTCACAAAGACTAGTCGATGTTTTAAATTATTTTTATTGCTAATTTTGTTTAAACAGAATGACCCTTGCTTGAAAGTATAATGTTTTGGTCATTTCATTAATGAATTGGTGCTTCTCTTCTACATGGATTTGATTTGCAATTTCATTAAATAAATTCAGTGGATGTATTATTTTGTTTTAGACTTGCACAAGTTCTGGTGTAAACAGTAAAATGTTTTGATTAATTTATTAGATGAATTAAATTAAACAATTATTCAAACTAATACATGAATTAATAATATGACTGAAAGCGGAGACTTTTTTGAAAGTCATTTTATTTAAATTCCCACTTTAAAATAATACAGTTCATAATACTTTCGGTTAGGAGGGAAAAAAGATATTGTACTGTCACTTTAGGTATGTATGTTACACTAAATAAACAGTGATAGCCGATGAGTTTTTTTATTTATTTGATATGATATTCGAACTCACACTAATGTCTTTTAGATTATATCTGCAAACCACAAAGTTATGAGAAGAAGTGACAACAATATATAAATTCTTAAATATGCAAAGAGAAAAGTATCAAGTAATTCGTTTCTTTTAAGAATTAATTGCTTCTTAATAAACACATTATTTTTTATTTTAACAAAAAACTAAAAATGTGCTGATTTGTTATAGTTATGGGATGTAAGACAAATGGAGATGTCTTTATCTAAAAAAGTAGGAAGCTTCTCTAATTTCAATTTAGTGTCTCTTTGGCTAAATTATGGAATTAGTTTCTCTTATCATAACACATATTTTAATATAAAAAGATTTGTTATTGAAATTAAAATTAATTATATTTAACGGTTTAAAATTTAGTGCGCCATCACTGCCATAGCTTATGGTTAAAGTAATAATAAAGCCTCGTTATCTCATTGAGTAGCAATTATTTGTCATATTGACTTCCAATCCCCAATAACCTTTCAGTATGAATGTTGCAATATTCAACGGTGACTCTTGTGTGAACTGGGTGCAGCGTTTGGACAATAGAATAGCCAATTGTTGGATATATAGAGCTACATTTTTTATAAAACAAAATGTTAGAAATTCTTAAAATATATTTAAATTTTGTAATTGATTTCTATAAAAATGTTGCTTTTTCATTCTGTTACGAAAACTTCAAAATTTTTGTAAGAGACTATTGTCAATTTCGTCCAAAATGTGATGAGGAGTCAAATGATATGAAATATTACCTGAATTTTTTTATTTAATTTAATTTAATAAACTATTTTATTAAAAAATAAATAAACGGAAGAGAAAGCCACCTGCTCATGACCGCTGAAGCACTAAATACTTGTACTAAAGGCTCACCTTAGTTAATAAAAAAAAAAAAAAGACTCACCCTACATATATTAATGAGAAAGAGAAACAAACAATTGGAAAGACCACATCATATCCAAAAAACAGACTATAACCTAAAGGAAACTCATTCCATATTTCATCACTGCCAATGAAGTTGGATTTAACATAAGAAATTAGTCTTCTACGATATAGTAATTAGTAAACTAAGGTTCATATTTATATTAACAGATGTGTTAATATTTAGAGTTTGATTATGTCTAAAATAGGATTTCCTTTGAAGGATAATACATGTGAAAAAAATTTCATCTCCTCCAATTCACATCGACAATTATGTAGCATTACTTTTTATTGGGCAAATGAAAAAAGGGAATATATTATGAAGATAAATAAAAATACAAATTAGCATCTCATGTTTAATTTTTAAAATAATTGAAGTGTTAATTAAACAATGTTTATATCAAAGATGACATATCAACATCCAACAAAAAGACATAGAATCAACCCAACCGATTCCTAATCTTTGTAATATTCCATAAGAAAACAAAACCAATCCAACCACTTCACTCTTGTACACCCATCACTCATCACTAAAAAAATCGACCACATTGTACTGTGCTCATTTGAGTTGCATCTTTCATCCCACTACCTTGCAACTACTCTCACCACAACTTTGCACCAATCATTTCAAGATTGGACAAAGATGTTTATTGGAGCCACAGGCAAAAAGGGAAACTTCTTGCCTTTACCTCACTATCTAATTTCGTGAGTTTGGTATCCGTGAATCTATAAAAAGCTTTTAGTGGTTAAAATCAAATAATTGTGCAAGAAACGAACAATTCTCAACGAAACAAAAACAGGTGATCTCGTGTCCAAATCAAATTATAAAAAGCTTTCTAGATGTATTTTAAAAAGTTGTTATTACATTATTTAATAAGTTGAATATAATGTTTTTACAAATTGTTTGGTTTAAACTTTTTATTTGAAATAATTTTAAAAAATAAATTATCAAGAAACACATATGGACATAATTAGGATAAACATGAAGTAATAATTACCATATATATGTTTTGTTGTTGGAGATATTATGATATATAATTGTAATTATTAACATAATTCAGAAATATTCCATTTAATATATCGTGTAATTCTTATCATAACTCCATTAAATTATGTATTGATATAAATTTCATGGATTTTTTTTCTTAAAGACTTAAATATTTTTTTTGTGTTTATAAAATTTCTAAAGTTCAAATTTCATTCATGCAAAAAATTGTCAATTTTTGTTCTCATAAAATTATAATGTCATTTTTTTTTGTTCAGAACAAGGTTCTGTTTGATGACAAACTCAGATTTGATTGTATTTTGATGAGTTTTCATGTCATATTCATGTAATTTTATATATTTTATTTGGTAAAACTTACAATTTGATGTAAGTTTATGAAAGACCATGGTTGTAGTAAAGATAAAAAAAAGTCATGTATTTTTGGAGCTAATAAAAACTATGGTTGTAGTAATTTTGTACACATGTGATACGCCTAAGGTGAAGAGTTATCTTTAGATCATCATAAAACGAGAAAGATTGTCAGGATCACTTGCCAGAGATAAATGATAAGATTAATTAAGGAAAAATTACAAGAATCACATGCTAGAATTAAATTTATTTTAGAATATTATAAATTGGGATTGAGGACATCTCTAATATTGTCTTTTTATTTTGGTGAGATTTTGAGAGTTCTTAAGGAGTAGAGTGTCATGTGAGAGTCCTTAGCTTCAGCAAAGTGCAAAGATCACAATTTAGAATGTTTCTCGTGTATTTATGGTTATGAGCGACTAGTCTCTCTAGTCTAGGGAATGTGATGTAATTGTAATAAGATTATTGATGTTATTTACTTATTTAATTTTCTTCCTTGCTTTTTTAATTCTTATTTGAAAATAGCCTATTCTATTATTCAATCGATTGCATAATAATGATTATCTACATGTAATTGATAGATCTAGGAAGAAAATATTTTACACCAAACTAAATGATCAAATTGGTTGGATAATCTTCGATGATTAATTTGGAGATTGATTAAACACCCTTATCTTCAAACTTAATCCTTTGGTCATCAACTATCAATTGAGTATTCTTTTAGGGCAAAGATAATTATTAGACCATGATCATTGACTAGTAATTGACAACAAAAAGAATCTTATTAGAATTAAGATAGGAGATATTGGTATGCATAAATTCATCATCATTGAACATTCATCTTATATTTTCACACTTATCTTGCTTATTTGATTTCTATCTCACATAGGATAATTGATCAAACAAAAATTTTCTTAATCTTAAATCTTTCTTTAATTACTTAGTTTACAAAATTGATTATTGAAAAAAAGACTGATCCTTAAAAACTTAAATTAGGTTAATTATTTAGAATCATTGTTCTTAAATACCTCCTCCATCTCTAATTATAAGACTCTTTCAATTAATTTATGCTCCTTAAAAAGGTAATTAATTTAGTTTATCACATTAAACTTGTCAAATATTTGTATTATTATTTCAAAATTATTTTTTTCTTATCTCTCCATCATTTAAATATTTGTTATTAATATTTGGAGAGAAGATAATTAAGTAAGACATACCCGACTAAAAAATAATTAATGCCAGTAGAAATTAGAAAAAATTCTTATAAAAGAAGATAAACAAATTTTTGAAAGAATTTTCTAGTTATGAACGGAGAGAGTAATATAAAAGAAATGTATATTAAATTATCAACCTTTTAAAAATTTAAAACATAATAACAAGCCACTTTACTAGTGTGTATATATATATATATATATATATATATATAATTGCCTCAATTTGATAGACTAGATAAGTTAAGTAGAAAAAAAAAATCAGTGATCCAATAAAAATTAGCCTCGCTCGAAGGGACAATTTTACACTTAGGCTCCTAACCGACGAACCAAATTGGACTATTTATTTTAACAACTTGTTAGGTCCAAGAAGACTATTGGGCCCAATACAAACCAAAGACCCATTAGAGAGAAGAAAGTTCCAGAACGTTTTAAGGATTTTGTGCCTAAATAAATTTATGTCAGAAATTATGAAGAAAAGTTTTTCAGCAATTTTATCTTTCTTAATATGACTTAGATTATAGCTTGATTATTTATTTCATGATCTAATAGTCTCGAAGCTATCACAACTCTATATTTTAGATAAATAGTGATGATTGTTTCATTATGCGACAATTATGTTTTTTTTGTTTTTTTTTTAATTTTATATTTGTAATTAATTTAATCAATTTTGTTGCTGTTAAAAAATAATTCTGTGGTGCTACTACTAAAAAGCCAATTCTCACGAAAATGGTTGCCATCAAAATAAAGAACACGAGTCAAGCACTCATATGCTTCACAGTAATTAAAAAAAAAAAAAAACACTAATCACAAAACACTTAACAAAGATACATTCATCCAAATTTTGTCTTTTTTATTTCTTTCTAAAAAAAAAAATTATCTACCAGGATCAGATCTGGTCAACGACCTTAACCTAACGAAAAACTTGACTTTCTTATCCAAATTATTACACCCATGCTGCTCCTTCCTCTTCTTCCCACTGAACGCATCCCAATTCTCCGGCGACCCCATCAGCAGCACGCTCTCCGGTGACCTAACTCCAACCGTCGGCACCGCCTCTTCATTCTCGGCCTGGTCATTGGCGGCGGCGACGGCCAACATCCTCCCCTGCATCGCGGCCAGCACCTCCCGCATCGCCACGTCAGCATCCCCTCTGTTCCGCAACAAAATCTCTCCCACGTGCGCTGGCGTGAGGGCCCCACCGCTGCGGATGCACCCTTCCACCGCCTCGAACAGAACGTGCGACTCCAACCCTAGGTAGTTCCGCGCGAGCTCGCGGAACGCATGGGCCCCACACGTGGCAAGGCTAACATGAACGTCCATGCGCCCGCACCGCACGAGCGCCGGGTCCACACTATCCCTGTGGTTTGTCGTAAACACCACAATCCTCTCTTCGCCACAACAACTCCATAACCCATCAGTGAAATTTAAAAGCCCCGAAAGCGTGACGCGCCCGCTCTCCTCACAGCGCGTAAACGACGACGTCGTTTGAGCCTTCTTATTACTTCCCCTTAACGACAGCTTCCCAGCTTGCGTTTTCTTAATCGTTCGATCCGCCGTTAAGTCAACGGAACAGTCAATGTCTTCAATTACTATAATCGAACGGTTCGTCGTTTGGATTAGTAATGACCGTAACTCAGAGTTATCAGAGACTTTGGTTAGTTCCAAGTCGTAAACGTCGTAACAGAGAAAATTTGCCATTGCCGCTATTAAGCTCGATTTACCCGAGCCCGGTGGGCCGTGGAGTAAATACCCACGCTTCCAGGCCCGGCCCACGCGGTTATAAAACTCTTTTCCCTCTGCAAACGCCGTTAAGTCGTTTTTGATGTTTTTCTTGAGTTCTGGCTCGAGTGCTAGGGTTTCGAAGGTTGAAGGGTGACGGAAGGGGACGGAGACCCAACCCGATTCAAACGAGCCCGAAGAGGTGGTGTTGTTCGTGAAGAGCCTTCGCTCGCGCGAGACGCGCTCGAACTCCTCGGCGCGTGAGGTCACGTGCGCGAGGTAGGGCGAGAGGAGCGTGTTGCGATGGCGCTTCGGGAGGCGGAGCGTGAAACTGCGCCTCTCCTCCAGCGAGTCCTGAGCTGTCTCCACGTGGTGCGTCCACGCCACGCGGTGGCCTCGGAAGGCGTCGTGGACGGTGTGGTTCGGCGCGACGGCGAAGGAAATGCGGTTCGACGACGGCGATCGGGAGAGAGTTAATCGGCGGCACGCGGCGGCGGGGGCGTGGTTCGAGGCGTTGAGGTAGAGGTGTGCGTGGCGGTAGAGGTCGTTGAGGTCGACGCCGCAGTAGCCGTTGAACTCTGGAATCTCAAAATATGAATACGGAGAAAGGAGGTCTTGAAGAGATTCGTATAGTGAATGAAGCAATGAGAGAAGCTGTGATGGAAGAACATTCTGGAGAACGGTAAGTAAGCCTAACAGAGACCACATTTGTGATAATATCTCCATTTCTGTGTGTTTTGCTTTGATTGAAAATTTGTTTGTGGAAGTGAAAATTGGAAACTGGAATCGAAGGGTTTGGGTTTTGGTGGTTCTTATACGATGCGTAAAAGGAGGAACATGGTTCTGAAGAAACAAAAAAGAAGCATTGGGTTGGGCATATGGTAGAGTAGGCAAAAGTTAAAGTGAAAGGTAAAGATGATGATGAAGCCGACCACTTTGCTTTTTGCTTTGTTCGTGAATTGTGATAATTGAGATGTTAGGGGTTTATGGTGATTTTGCAATGCGTCCAGAATCTCAGAAAAATGCAGATTTTTGTTTGCCAAAGGTCACGTCTTGCATTTTTGTTACTTGTTTTCTTCTTTGGAATTGTTGAGCGATTTTTTTGGTTCTTTTTGTGGGCTCAAATAACCCAAAATCACACCAAAAAGTGCAACATTTTGAAAATTGCCTAAGTTTCAGCTTAAATCTTTTAATTGTTATGGCCCAAAAGAAAAACTTTCAGTTGTTATTTTCTTTTTCATTTTTGTTGCATTGGTTTCTATTTATTGTATGTAGTGAGCATGGGTTTTAATCTTAAAGAAAAAAATGTAGCTTTCACTGTTGCAGTTTTGTTCTCCACACAATTGTGGAAAAAAATTGTCTTGCATATTCCTTCTTCCTTTGATATGTACTGGGATTACTTTTTTATTTTTAAAATAAAAAACAGTCATATTAAGAATTAGGAATATGAGACATATCAATGATCTATCCATCAGCTTTTTATTTAAATAAATAAATAAATAATAAAAGCTGTTTTACGAAATAATATATGCGTGGGTGTTAAAAACCAAAGAAAACCATTTATAAATCGACATATCCACCCATTTTTAAAATTTAATAAAACCAAAATTCATTTTTAAAATTATATAGCATATATAATAATTGTGTAAGTTTAGTTGATAGCTTTAAATTATGATAATAGAATAAAAAAATAATAAAATCATAAAAATCGAACCGAGTCAAACTACAAATAATTAATTTGGTTTGATTCAGATTTAAAGTTATATTTAAATTGAACCAAATCGAATTATATCTTTATTTTATACTTGATTTAGATGACTTTCTGTCTAAAAATTAAACAACACCCCTAGGTACAATTTTTTCCTTCCAATCTCACTTTTTTTTATCAAGTTATATCATATAGATAAAAATAGTATTCATCCCCTTAAGAATGTGAACCGAAATCTAGTTATTGAGGTGAGGAGCTTTGTAATAACTCTTTGAGTTTCAAGTTTGTCCTAACCTTGATGAACTTTTGATTAAAAAAAAAAAAAATCTACTTCTCCTTTTCTCTCACTTTTTTCTTTATCAAAGTGTGAAATAACATGGATTGTTTATTCAGATAATATATATATATATACATATATATATATATATATAATATCTCTGATTTTTCTTATATAAAGTATGAGTTTGAGATTTGTGTATGAAGAAAAACTCAGTGAAAGGCTTAGAGCCAATAAGTGTTTTGGGCTCGAATTGCCTATGAGATTCTGGAAAAATTTACAAAATAGGGTATAAATATTCTCTTAAATAAGGCCTCAATTTAGTAAATTCAAAGAAAAAAAATCATTAAGAGACTTAGAGCTAGATAAATGTTCTCAATTCCAGTCACCTCTTATAAGAAATACCCATGGTCTTAGAACAAAATGACAAATTAACAAGAATTATTGGAGTATTGAAAATTTACTCTCAGCAACATTAAAACCTTGAGGGTTAATTTACTTGTTCAACGTTGCATTAAACTTTAGGTATATATATTCGTCAAAATTCAATCAATTTTTACAAGCATCTTGGTCATTAAGTAGCATCTGATGCCCATAATTGTACAATGCACACGCGCCATCTAGCTTTAGTAAAGGTCTTGAAGAGATAATCC
>PYAF01000543.1:906470-953493 GCA_007407185.1 Glycine tomentella | reverse complement strand
GGATTATCTCTTCAAGACCTTTACTAAAGCTAGATGGCGCGTGTGCATTGTACAATTATGGGCATCAGATGCTACTTAATGACCAAGATGCTTGTAAAAATTGATTGAATTTTGACGAATATATATACCTAAAGTTTAATGCAACGTTGAACAAGTAAATTAACCCTCAAGGTTTTAATGTTGCTGAGAGTAAATTTTCTATACTCCAATAATTCTTGTTAATTTGTCATTTTGTTCTAAGACCATGGGTATTTCTTATAAGAGGTGACTGGAGTTGAGACATTTATCTAGCTCTAAGTCTCTTAATGATTTTTTTCTTTGAATTTACTAAATTGAGGCCTTATTTAAGAGAATATTTATACCCTATTTTGTAAATTTTTCCAGAATCTCATAGGCAATTCGAGCCCAAAACACTTATTGGCTCTAAGTCTTTCACTGAGTTTTCAGAGATATTATATATATATTATCTGAATAAACAATCCATGTTATGTCACACTTTGATAAAGAAAAAAGTGAGAAAAAAGAGAAGTAGATTTTTTTTTGTTTTTGAATCAAAAGTTCATCAAGGTTAGGACAAACTTGAAACTCAAAGAGTTATTACAAAGCTCCTCACCTCAATAACTAGATTTCGGTTCACATTCTTAAGGGAGATGAATACTATTTTTATCTATATGATATAACTTGATAAAAAAAAAAAGTGAGCAATTGGAAGAAAATTTTTTTAAGTAAGAGTGTTGTTTAATTTTTAGATAGGAACTCATCTAAATCAAATATAAAATAAAGATATAATTTGATTTGATTCAATTTAAATATAACTTTAAATCTGAATCAAACCAAATCAATTATTTGTAGTTTGACTCAGTTCAATTTTTACGATTTTATTATTTTTTTATTCTATTATCATAATTTAAAGCTATCAACTAAACTTATACAATTATTATATATGCTATATAATTTTAAAAATGAATTTTGGTTTTATTAAATTTTAAAAATGGGTGGATACGTCGATTTATAAATGGTTTTCTTTGGTTTTTAACACCCACGCATATATTATTTCGTAAAACAGCTTTTATTATTTATTTATTTATTTAAATAAAAAGCTGATGGATAGATCATTGATATGTCTCATATTCCTAATTCTTAATATGACAGTTTTTTATTTTAAAAATAAAAAAGTAATCGCAGTATATATCAAAGGAAGGAGTACGCAGGACAATTTTTTTCCACAATTGTGTGGAGAACAAAACTGCAACAGTGAAAGCTACATTTTTTTTTTTAATTCGACAATCACGACGAAAACTACTATTTAAGTCCATGCTCACTACATACAATAAATAGAAACCAATGCAACAAAAAGGGGGAAAAAATAACAACTGAAAATTTTTCTTTTGGTCCATAACAATTGAAAGATTTAAGCTGAAACGTAGGCAATTTTCAAAATGTTGCACTTTTTGGTGTGATTTTGGTTTATTTGAGCCCACAAAAAGAACCAAAAACATCGTTCAACAATTCCAAAGCAGAAAACAAGCAGCAAAAATGAAAGACGTGACCTTTGGCAAACAAAAATATGCATTTTTTTTTATTCTGGACGCATGGCAAAAATCTCCATAAACCGCTAACATCTCAATTATCACAATTCACGAACAAAGCAAAAAGCAAAGTGGTAGGCTTCATCATTATCTTTACCTTTCACTTTAACTTTTGCCTACTCTACCATATGCCCAACCCAATGCTTCTTCTTTTTCTTCAGAACCATGTTCCTCCTTTTACGCACCGTATAAGAACCACAAAAACCCAAACCCTTCGATTCCAGTTTCCAATTTTCACTTCTACAAACAAATTTTCAATCAAACCAAGACACACAGAAATGGAGATATTATCACAAATGTGGTCTCTATTAGGATTACCGTTCTCCAGAATATTCTTCCATCACAGCTTCTCTCATTGCTTCATTCACTATACGAATCTCTTCAAGATCTACTTTCTCCGTATTCGTATTTTGAGATTCCGGAGTTCAACGGCTACTGCGGCGTCGACCTCAACGACCTCTACCGCCACGCACACCTCTACCTCAACGCCTCGAACCACGCCCCCGCCGCCACGTGCCGCCGATTAACTCTCTTCCGATCGCTGTTGTCGAACCGCATTTCCTTCACCGTCGCGCCGAACCACACCGTCCAGGACGCGCTCCGCGGCCACCGCATGGCGTGGACGCACCACGTGGAGACAGCTCAGGACTCGCTGGAGGACAGGCGCAGCTTCCCACTCCAACGCGCTCCTCTCGCCCTACCTCGCTCACGTGACCTCACGCGCCGAGGAGTTCGAGGGCGTCTCGCGCGAGCAAAGGCTCTTCACGAACAACACCACCTCTTCGGACTCGTTCGAATCGGGTTGGGTCTCCGTCACCCTTTAATCTTCGAAACCCTAGCACTCGAGCCAGAACTCAAGAAAAACATCAAAAACTACTTAAGTTACACTTAGAACTCTTCCTTCTTAAACATAATTTAATAATTTAACTTCTTAAAGGAAGTAGACTTCATACTTATAAATGATTTTAATGAAAATTTATATTTTTATTTCTTTTTTAAAATCATATATTTTTTTCTTATCATCACCGGTAACCTCTTCCTCCTCCTCTCTTTTCCTCGACAGTCACTCCTTCCAAAGAAATCATCACTATCATAGTCACCATCTCTACTGAAATTGTCGTCATCATATCCACCTCCTCATCCAGTAAAGGGGATGATTCTTTGTGAGAGAGAAGAAGAAGAAGGAGGAGAAAAAGGTAAAAAAGTTTTTATGTGAGAGAAGAAAGAGAAAAAGTAGATAAAAGTAATTTGTAAAAAAGGAGGAATAATTTCATTTGCTCACATATTTTAATTAATTTTAATTAAAAAGTTAGAAAAAAAAGAGTAAAAGTAATATATAAAAAGGGAGGAATATCAAATACATTTTGTAAAAAATATGAGTACAAGGGTAATTTACTAAAAAATTTATATGTTTTGTGATAATTTTCCATTTCTTTCTTTAAAAAAATCAAATAAAAATACCCTAAATGTCGAATTGATTCTCGTACCAATTGGATACCTATATACCCATACCCACACTCACCACTCACACTTATGTATAAAGTATATAAATCAATAAAAATATATTAACTAAAAAATTAATACGAGTAAATTAAAAATTCACTCTTAAGTAATCTAAGCATCCACACATAATATTAAAAATTAACAAACATTACATTGATTCGTCTAAACTTAAGTTATAAATAAATAATATTACAAAGATAATCGTCCAACATAATGATTTTTAAAGTTAATATTCTAACTAGCTAACAAAATCTTTAATTAAATTTGGATATTATGTGATGACAATATACACAAATTTATTATTCATAAATAGAGTGAAACAAATATAATATATGTTAAATTTAATATCATCTTGCTACATACACAAAACAATTGTTAGAATTAAGCCAAAATGTTATTTGGAAACATCTAGATAGTATTGGTCTCAACATAAAAGTGCTTACATGAAATAAAATCAATGACAAACCCTTAATTAGTCCAATAACCTCAATTAGGATACATTTGAATACGAGAGTATGAACCGTAGCTTTAAAATACTAATTGAATTAGAAAAATATAATTTTTTTTTCCAAAAGATACATATATAATATAAATTATTTAGTTAAATAACATATCTTAATTACATTAATATACATTAATATACATTATATATGACGTGTTGTGTGTCGGGCAGCTGGATACTATAGCATTCGTACTTACATTAATTTTCGCAAAAAATTCCATGTAAATATCCATATCCATCCTCAGCTTCAATAAATAAGTAATTATCCTCTTTACTTACAAATATTTTTACGAATACAATAGGATCCAAGTCTATTTTGCCATTAACTTAACTTTGACTTCACTTTTCAATTGAGTAAACATTTTATTAATTGAAAACTCGTTTAACTAAACATGTAGTTATAATTATTTACAATTAAAAAAGAAGAACATATGCACCGTTAAGATTCTCCATTTGTGTGTGAAGATTTTTTCATTTCAGTGTGGTCTCTAATTCCTTTAAATTTATATTTAATGATGAAATAGACGTGCTAGCCTTACAAGTATCCTCCTTAATGCCGGGTATGCATGAGAAGAATAACTTAAACCTTAAGACACTGCATGAATGTGTATAATTTTCTTAGTTCAGTTATTGATTTCCCCTTTGGCGTGTCTAGAAAAAAGTAGATGATTCCAACTAGGAAGCTCTATGCTGCCACATGCAGGGTAGCATTTAATAATGGTGGAAAGTACCAGCATGCAGTCATTAGTATGTGCATGTGTGAGTCATTGAGAGAGATTAAGATCGAAGAGATATAATATTATCATAACTAGTGGACTGCAGTTATATTGAAAGATTATTGAGAAGTGTACATCTTTGTAGGGAGCCCACTCTCTTTGGAGGAACTCCCTTGTCTTTTGCCAAGGAAATTAAAAGAAGCAATATAGTTGAATTTTATGTGTGACAGACTAAGTTGTGGTGCTTATCATCTTTTTTTAGCAATGGTGATAATCTTTCCTTAATGGCTCAAAATCATACCAGCCAAAACAAGGGTCATTGCTCTTAATAACCACCCTTTCCAACTCCGCACAAAAACAATTTATATTACCTCACTAATTGATTGATTGCAGTTAATTACATAAAAGGGGAACAGTATCAACGTTTAAATTGACAGTGACCCTGATGACAAATCTAAACTAGATGTTGAAAACAGTACTGCACATATATATCATAAACAAAGTTTAGATATATTAGTCATTTAAATATTTTAATTAGAATTAAAATTTTACTTTAATAATTTATGCTAAACTTTATCATATATTATTTCCTTTTAATATCTTTAGACGTTAAACATTAGCCCAAATATATAGCTAGAATAAAAAATATTTAATAAAAAGATGTATTATTATATTTGTATTAAAATATATCTTCATTTAATATGATTGCATCACTTGTAGACTTTTAGTGAGATGCAGCATTAAATAAAAGTATATTTTTTTTGAAAAATTTATCAATTAAATTTCAAAATTCTAAAACTTTAATTCTTTGTTAGATAAATGAAAAAAGAAGACTAAGACATCTAAAAGTACGATAAAGAGATAATATATTATAAATGTGAAATTTTAACTCTGATGAAAAAATAACACTAAAAAGTAAGTATATAAGTGTATGGAAATTATGAACTTTTTTCTTTTCACTAATAATGGTTGACAAGGTTACGTACGTAGAATCCCCATTCCCCATACATATATTTAAACATCAATTATAATATTGTTAGGTAGGCCTTTTTACTAGTCATTATAAAAACTGAGTCATTATTTTCACATAAAGAAAGAAAGGTCATCTCAATTTGGTCCTTGGTCGGTGGTACGTGGCAGCTTCTCATTCGCTAGCTTGTTATCAATAAACCACTACCATAAAATAACACACCGACTCCCAGAATATTTCTGCCAAAGGTGTTGGGTTTTGAGAAAGCAAAACCTTTGGCTATAAACAAACTTTAAAAAGTCATATACAAATTAATAAGGACCTTAGATTTTCTTAACCAATTAAATAAAGCACCTTAAACAAGTCTGTCCATGTTAATTAAAGTCTAATATGATTTTTAGACATTAAAGATCGATGTAGGTTTTATTTGAATAAATTTTTCTATAAACATATAACCATATAGAAAAAGAAAATAAAAATATATAATAAATTAGATTTCTTCTACATATTAAAATTAACTTTTATATATTGAATATTGTATTTTACATTTTGGGAGAATTAAATAAGGTTCTTTTATAAAAATTAAGTGTATAAATTGATTTTATAATTTATAAGAGAAGTTTAATTTTATTTAACTTCTTATTTTATTTTCTTATTCTATAAGTATCTATAACAAAGAACAAAACAAAGTCATAAAATAAAAACTGAAGTGTAAAAAAAAACATTTCAGACTTTACTTATTTTAGACACAACAGTTACCATGTCAATAACTCTATAAAACCTTGTTTGGTGCACAATTTTCTCCCACAAACAATCCATTGCAGCAAATTAATAACAACTATACTGCTTAAAACAACAACAGTTTCAGATTCATATTTGCTTTGTAACAGAGAAATGGCCTACAACTCTTCCCAAAATTCTCAACCTGCTCTCCCTATGCACCTGTGTTTCTTCTTGCTCACTTTGTTCATGTTCCTTAGTTTCTCGTTGTACTCAAGCTACGAGCCAATAATGGAGGGCTTCATGGACCAAGTGAAGTTGGTTCTAATGGTTTCTCCACTGCTGCTTCTGCTTGTTGTGCACTTCCTATGCAACTATGGAAGCGGTGGAGGGGTCTTGTCTTCACTGATTCCTTTGCCAGAGAGAGAGTCACTGCACAGAGCAGGTGGAACTCCTTGGGGTGTTGGGTTGGTTCTTGTTCTTCTTCTCTTCATGGTGTCTTACCAGTCTTCTTTCCAAGAACGTTGGTTTCCTATCCTCACAAGGTGAAAAGTGTCGGATTCTTGGATTTTTATCCGTAGAAATCAAAAACAAGTATCATAATTTACAACAAAGACTAGCAATAGCTAAATTGTTGATTGGATCGAGTTCTTATTTATAAGGTAACATGACATGGCATGGAACTTTGTAATTACTGTAATTTAGTGAGTTCTCAGGGTTTTTCATGAAATGAGATTTCACTTCTTTTTATTTTTTGTATTTATTTGTTTTTGTTCAAAGGGATATGGTGTTCTTGCAATATATGAAGATGTGATTTTCAGGTTTTTTGGCATAGAGACTTTGTGTATAATTAAGTACTCGGTGACTCTGCTATGATCGAGTACCTTCTGAATTATGATATTTAGTCACATAGCTTGAATTTTTAAAATTAGTTATACGTTGGCCCGGAGAGAAAAATAATTTGTAAGGTTTAAACAAAGAAGAGGATCTAAATTTGAAAGAGAGAATTCTGTGAATTTAACAAGGTGTTGCTAATAGTTGTCTTCAATCCATATCACTTGTTAAGAAATAAAAACTATATAAGTAATTGGAAGATAAAAGATTTAATCTATGATTAAAAAATAAATTATGTATCCCATTTTTAAGAGGTTTCTCGTCATGCGAAAGTAAGAATAAGTGATCAATATCAACATCAACAACACTTTTAACCTAAGCTAATTGGGATTGGTGGTAGATGAACCCAATGATAAATTGTAAATGAGACAGAAAGAGAAAGGGAGAGAGAAAGAAAAAAGTGAAAATAAGACAAAAAAAGAGAAAAAAAAAAAAGGGAAAGGAAGAAGGGAGAAAAGAAGAGAAAAATAACTAAAACAAGGGAATGATTGGAACATAGAACTACTAATAGGTTTAACTCTCCACCAAGTTTATAGCTTTTCTCCACTCCATCCTAAGACATACCGTTCGTCAATCTATATCTCACTCCATTAGGTCTGTTTAACTACCTTTCTCCAGGTAAGTTTCGGTTGACCTCTACCTCTCTTTGTCTTGATCTCTTGGTAACAAACTCTTCTTACGGGAGCATCCAGTTGTCGTCTCATAACATGCCCAAACCATCTAAATCGATGCTCCCTCATTTTTTCACATACCGGTACCATTGATACGTTTCTTCGAATATCCTCATTTCTTATCTTATCCATCTTCATATATCCACACATTCACCTTAACATCTTCATTTCTGTTACCCCTATTTTATGCTCATGTTGCCTATGTGCTGGCCAGCATTCCGCTCCATATAGCATTTCTGGTCTTACAGCTGTTCTATAGAATTTTCCTTTCAGCTTAAGGGGAATTTTGTGGTCACACAAAAACCCCGATGCACTTCGTCATTTCATCCACCCTGCTCTAATTCTATGATTTACATCTTCATCAATCTCACTACCTTTTTGCAATATGATCCCAAGTATCTAAAAACATCTTTCTTGGGTACCTCTTGACCAAGTAAATGCACTGCGTCTTGATTACCGTCTTTTACTCTCGAAAACTCACACTTCATATATTCCGTCTTGCTCTTGCTTATCGTAAATCCTTTAGACTCCAAAGTGTTTCTCCACAATTTTAATTTCCTATTAACACCATCTTTGATCTCATCAATAAACACAATATCATATGCAAAAAACATACACCACGACACTTCCTCTTGAATATCTTTCATTAGTTCATCCATCACTAAGGCAAAGAGATAAGGACTAAGAGCTGAACTTTGGTGAACACCTACCATGATAAGAAAATACCTTGATGTTCCATTACAAACTTTCACACATGCGGTAGCCCCATCATACATATCCTTGATTGCATTAACATACTTTAATGCTACATTTTTCTTCTCAAGAGTCCACCATAAGATTTCTATTGGGACTCTATCATATGTTTTCTCAAAATCTATGAACACCATAGGTAAGTCTTTCTTCTTTTCCCTATAACTTTCCATTAATTGTCTCTTTAAGAAGATAGCTTTCATGGTATATCTTCCTTATCCTTGCATATGCAAGTGAGAGATATTGTATGTAACCTTATCCTTGCATATGCAAAGAAACTGTTCCGAATTTGAACTCATGACCAACAAGTCATCAAGGAATAACCCTTGTAGCAGGATTCACTCTCATTTTATCTATTATAAATTTCAAAAAAATTAGGTGACAACATTTACTTTATTTTTATTCCTAAATATAAGATTTTTTATTTTAAGTTTGTTTCCTTTTATAAAATTCTTTTTAAGTTGTCTGTTGCATTAATTATTTTTTTATGAAACTACAATCAATTACTTTACAATAAATGCTATAAATTAATAAGATAAATTCATTAGATCACTTATAAGAATTTTGGAGAATATAACTAGCACATATTTATTAATTAGGAAGAATGTAATTAAGAATGAAACTGAGATAGTGAGTCCCAATAATTTTAAGAGTAATTTTGATAAATAATATAAATTTAATTCTATTAACTAAATTAACCAATTTTTTTAAAAGATATGAATTAGTTAAAAAAGTCTTATACTTAGGAACAAATGTAGCAATATTTTTTAAACTCCTTAAAAGGTAACTTTAGTAAAGTTGTTAGCAAATTCTCTTGGGCAATGACAGTCACACGCATATCAAGTGAGATTAGTCCCTGATCCAGTTAATTATAAAGTTTGACAAAATAATTGGGAGGAACAAAAATAATTAAAATCACAAGGTATAAATTACTTGTAATGGTTATCAACTTTTAATAATAACATTTTGGATAAATATTTGTTTTTGTTCCTAAATATGTAGAGCGTTGATAAATTTGTTTCCGAAAAATGAAAATTCAAATTTTAGTCACTGAAACTGAAAAAAATGCAACAAATCTATTCATCTGTTAACTTTCGTTCATTACCATTAATGAAAGAGTCTACGTAACACATTCAGAGACGAATTTGTCAGTGCTCTACACATTCAGGGATGAAAATGACTATTTATCCAAATATAATTTAATCTTCATCTTCCCATCTTTTTTAATCGTTGCAAGCATAACATTTCAATAAACACTTAAAAAAATAGAAAAACAAACATAAGTTAAAACAAACATAATAATAAGCATAATATTGATTAATAAGTATAATTTATTTGTTGCTCTAAAATTTATATGTGACAACATTAGCTAGTGACAAAATCAAGTTTGGTCTCATTTTTTGTAAGGATTAACTTAATGACTATGCATTTTTGTTTGAGTTTCATATTTTGAGTAAGGTACTGTCACATTAGAAATTTCAGAGTAATAGATAGATTATGCTTACTAATCAATATTATGGTTATTATTATGTTTCTTCTAACTTATGCTTGTTTTCCTATTTTTTAAGTGTTTATTGTAATGTTTTGCTTGCAACGATTAAAAAAAAGGGAAGATGATGATTAAATTATATTTTGGATAAATAGCAACTTCCGTCCCAATATGTGTAGAGCGCTGACAAATTCATCCTTGAATGTGTCACATAGACTCTTTCATTAACGGTAACAGACAAAAGTTAACGGGTGGATAGATTTATTGCACTTTTTTTTACTTTCGGAGACTAAAATTTGAATTTTCATCTTTCAAAGACGAATTTGTCAGCACTCTACAGATTCAAAGACCCCAAAATAACTATTTACTCTTAAGATAATTGCCTCCAAGTATCATTCAAGTAAGGTTCACAAGGTAATGGTAAATTGCACAATGTGCATGAATAGGTAAATTACTCATTTAAGGACTAAATATAATGACCTAACCTAAAAAAAAAGTTAAATTACAATATTTTGTCGTAAAAAGCGTTAGTGATGTAATTAGCAACGAAATTGGCAACAGCTAGTTCCTAGCGCCAGGTGCGGCGCCGTTAGCGCCAGGATGGCGCCAGTAGCACCAAATGTGGTGCCAGAGTTTACCAGAATGCCAATTTTCTGTGGAATCTGGCGCGGTTAGCGCTAGAAATGCACCAGAAAGTCATTTCCCACTGGAATTTGACGCCAATAGCATGAAATTGGCACAATTAGCGCGGGAACGCAGGCATGACTTCTATGAAAGGCCATTTTCGTGAATTCTGGCCCAAAATCTTCACCTTCTTCCTTGTGCCATTTCCTCCATTGTTGAGCTTGAGAAGCTTCATACCAACTCATTCCTTGACCAAAACACCTCACACCTAACATGAAACTTGAAGGAAATCATCCTATGAGCTAGATTTGATCATCACTTTTCTTTGAAAACCATCAAATGGAGAGATCGTTTTCTCTAGGGAACTTCACAAAACTTGAGTTTGGCGGGGAAAGGAGACGATTTACGGATACCCAAGCTTGAAGAAGTTTTCCTCTAGCATTCCTTGTCGATTTAGAGGTAAGAAACACAAATTCTACCGATTATTTGAGAATTTGTTCTTGAGGTGAATAGTGACCCATTTGAGTTAGAGCTGGAATTAGGCTTAGGTCCTTTAGAAAAGTATGCACAAGAGGTTGTCGTAATGAAGGATTAGCCTTGAAACATAATTTTTATGGACTTTGGAATTTGGCTATGAAGAATGTATGTGTAGGATGAATGTTGGTTAAATTGGTGATCTTATGGCATGCATGAGCCTTGATGCTTGTACAATATGTGCTCAAGAGGCTATATAAACAGTGAAATTATGTTGAAGTAACCGTTTTAGCCATATTGTTAATCTTTGAGTTTTGGCCTAAATAGAGTGTTGAACTCTTTGAATTGGCTTAGGTAGAGTTTTGGGGAGACTCTAGTGCCTTGGTTAGGCCGAGATAGATCATGCTGAGGGTCTGTGAGTCGCCTATTAGGTGGTTAGTTCTGATAACTTTAAGATAGAGGACAAAGAGGTTTAAATGGAAAGGAATAACATTTCTTTTCATTGTAACGGTTGAGAATCGTTATTGATTTGTTTATATGCCTTTACGTAGGGGGTGATACGGAGATTACTGGTGGTTGTGACCACGAAGCCGGGAGAACCGGTGTAGCGCTGAGAGCAGGTAAGTTCTTTGTTCTTGGGAGTGTTTCCCACTGCTTGAGTTCCACCATACTCCAAGTTAGTGATGATTGCATACATGATTCATATGCATTGAATTGGATGTCACAACTTTTCTCATGATAATATATGTGCATGTTTCTGTGCTTTGTGTTTGGTTGTCTTTCGGATAGATCTTCTAGCCAGTTAGATAGATATGGACCTCCCTAGGAGCAGAGCGCAACTCCTAGTCGGTTTGCTCACGTAAAAGGTGTATGATCCCTTAATACCAGAGATAGGTGGTCCCGTCACGGTTGAAGCCTATTCTCGGAGGTGCCATATACGTGCATTCATGCGTAAAGGGGTAGCTCCCGATGGGATGGCACGGGTGTGAGGTTCGGCCTTACATTGGGGACTAAGAGTCCCGATGCTGATGATGATGCATCTTTGGCGGGCGTAGTACACAGACTCCTGATGCTGATGATGATGCATCTTTGACGGCGTAGTTTTGCAGATACACATTAGAGCTAGAGAATGTTATGCGTTGTTGTAAGGGACAAGAGGCCTGGTGTTGTGATGCCTTTGATGTTGTGTATCATAGAAGTGAGCTAGGGGGAGGAGAAGCCTCCAAGAACCCTGAGCTTACAGAGATTGTATCTCACCCGTGTGTGAGGATCTTATTTTACAGGTGATGCATCTGACAGAGTTGATGGGTCTTAGGGCGGAAGGCCCTAGTAGGGACAAACTCTATGAAGCTGCTTGGCAGTGTTTTGAGAGCATGGTAGCTCATTGTTTTATGTTTATGATGTATTTTGTACCCCTGCAAGGGAAGATGTGTGTACACATATTTTGGATCTTGTATAGATGTGATGTACAGATGCTGTATGTATTGTACCCTCTTGTGAGGATGTGATCTATAAGATCATGGCACTGGGTGCCTATTCTTTTGTATAGCCACAGTGGTGGTTTTAATGATGTACATATGTTTATACCCATATTGATATATGTGGTTTATGTTTCTCCTGATATATCTGCTGGATATTATCGTTTATCTGTCTTTCTTTATGTTATCTGGATCGAAAAAGCTTATTATGGTGCCTTGGCATTCGTAATAGGTAGTTGGATACTTTCCATACATAATGAATAAGGAAATATGATTTTGAAAGGAAATGACGATGACGTGCTTTTATTGAAAATGCTTCCTTTATTTTTACTTAATTGGTTTAAATTAATGACTGCGTTAATTTGACTAAGTAAACTGTTAATACACCGGATGCATACGGGGTGTTACACTAAACAAAAGTAAAAATTCATAATTACAAATTAGATTGCACATTTTTAAATTACTAATTTTAGCATACATATTATTCGCAAATGGATATAGTAAATATTCTCTTGTTGGGGATAAGGAAAGTATTTGCCTACAAAATTGAATGGGATGGATGCAGTACGGATACTATGGTACCCATCCCATGCCCACATCTATTATATTTATATAACTTTAATTAAAATATGTTACATATATAAATAATAATATAAATTTACTAGTTTTCATAACTTTTTGGTTCATTAATAACTGAATCAACAATGTACGTAAACTTTAGTATATAAAACACATTTTTTTGCTGACTATTGTATTCGTACAAAGTTGTCTCCCACGGTGACAAATTTCTATCATTACAGTGAGTGCACACTAGGTAAGTATTCCCTTCCCAACACAAATTATTTCACATCTAAGGGTCAACTATGATTCAAAACCTTGTACCACTTGATTAAAAAACACTAGGTGACAAATTTAGTATATAAAACACAACTACTTATATAAAATATTATATATAAAACTGAAATACTTCAACATCAACATCAATAGCACCTTTAATCCAAGTTAATTGGGACCAGTGGTAGATGAACCCAATGATAGATACGAGGAAGTTGAAGAAAAAAAAAGAGGGGAAGAAAAAGGAGAAATACGACAAAAGAAAAGAAAAGAAAAGAAGGGTGAAAGAAGGAGAGGAAAAGAACTAAAAAGGAATCGTATGAAACATAGAGATAATAACGGGTCTAACCCTCTACCAAGCTTATATCTTTTCTTCATTCCGTCCTAAGACACACCTTTCGTCAATCTAAATCTCACTCCATTAAGTCTTGTTTAATTAACTTTTCCCATGTAAGTTTCGGTCTACCTCTACCTCTCTTGTGTCGAGCTCTTAGTAACAAACTTTTGTTTTTACGAGAGCATCCAAGGGGTTGTCTCATTACATGCCCAAACCACCTCAATCTATACTCCTTCATCTTTTTACTCACCGGTACTACTGCTACATTTCGTCGAATATCTTCATTTTTTATCTTATTTATTTTCGTATAACCACATATCTACCTTAACATCCTTATTTCTGCTATCCTTAGTTTATCCTCATGTTACCTATGTGTTGGCCAACATTCAGTTTCATATAACATTGTAGGTCTTATAACTGTTCTATAGTATTTTCATTTTAACTTAAGGGAAATTTTGCGGTCACACAAAAATCCATATGCATTTCGCCATTTTATCCACCCTGCTTTGATTCTATGATTTACATCCTCATCAATCTCTCCACCTTTTTACAAAATTGATCCCAAATATCTCAAACTGAAACACTTACATATATAAAATTTAGTATAAGTCATGTCAAAATCAAATAGATCCAAAATTCGATTATAGATGTAAATGAAAAGGGGACACGTATCTTATTATGTTTGGAGGTTTTTAATATTATGTTTAAATGTTTTAAAAATTATGTTTTGATTATTTAAGAGCCAATTTTCAATTTAGTTATAATATTTTTTGTTTACTTTACACATAAGTAAAATGCGTGTAAAAGGGACGTGTATGGATATATAGGTACTCAACGAGTATAGGGGTGATGATTTAAGTTGCTATCCATGAAAGGTATGGGGTTGAGTACATTTTTTTTAATACCGATATAAGAAAGAGTACACAAGTAAAGTGCATGTAAAGGGGATGAGTATGTGTATATGGGTATTCAACAAGTATGAGAATGATAATTGAAGTTGCTATCCATGAAGGGTATGGGATGAGTACATGGTTTTTTCTTAACGCGAGTATAAGAAAGAGTACATAAGTAAAATGTATGTAAAAGGGACAAGTATGGATACATAGGTACTCAACAAGTATAGGAACAATGGTTTAAGGTGTTATCCATGAAGGGTATGGGTGCAAGTACATATATTTTTTAATGTGGGTATAGAAAAGAGTATTATAATACCCTATCCATTATCATTCCTACTTCCTTCACGAATTATTCTAAGCTAATATAAAATTATTCTTCTGGTTAAAGAATATGTATTGTATACATATTTTAAATCTAATTAGTTAATATCTTTTACAAAATAATATTTTGACTTGTGTTTAATAATTTCATATAAAAAACATTTATCAATTAATATTTATATAAAAATATATTAGAATTAATTTATTAAATATTTTTTTGATAAAAATAGTTTAAATTACTTATCGAATAATATCATAAATTAATTTAATTATAGTTTATAAACTATAAATATTATAAAATTAATATCTTTTTTAGAGTATAATTACAAAAAGATTTAAATTTAACATGCATTAAATGATCCGAATGGGTATAATTACATAAATATTATTAAATTTAACAAAAACTATAAATATTGTATGGTAAGATTCTTTCATATATTTCTTTGATGCACAATATATTTATGCATTTGAAATGGAAATTACACTTTTTAATATAAAACCATAATCATAAAAAAAACAGATATACCTAATCCGAATGGGACAGGTGAGTACACATTTTTATCCCCGATATAGATTAGAGACAAGGATGAGGATGAAGAGAATAAATGATATATTCATCCCATTCTTTTCCATTATCATCTCTATTCACAATCATCATTTATATATTTATTGGTGTTAAATAATTACAAAATTAAATAAGATTAAAGTACATTAGTATTAATTATTTTATTTTTTGGATATAATTTTATAAGTGAATATGGAAATGACGATCGAGATCGACATATCCATCTCCACTTTATCCCACTATCATATTTGTTCAAGATAATCAATTATATATTTTTTTATTTAAATATAATTATAAATTTGAATAAAATTAAAATAATTTTTAATCTTTTAACTATTTTATTTTAGATTTTTGTTTTATTTCTAAATTAAAAAATACTTTAATCCATTCACTTGTGCTTATTAGATCATAACATTACATTATTTTATACAAAATACTTTATCATATCTATTTTTTCGTTGTTACTTTTACACCAGCTACTCTTATTTTACATGTTATCATGTTTTTTAATATATAAATCCACATTGTATTTGTTCTTATCCAAAAAATTTCATCCTGTTTATTTTTCTAAGATTATTTCTGTTAAAAAAATAGAATATAATTTAGACTTTTATAAATAATATATTTATCATGTAAACATTGATTCTTTTAACATAAATAACCTTCGTAAATTAAATATGTATTATATTATTTCTTTCTTTCTTTCTTTCTTTCATCTTAAAATAGTCGAATTATCGTGCAGAAACACGAGTATCATCCTAATTTTGTGAATAAAGTTGAATCCGTTGTCCGACAGGGAAAGTGCATTATTCAATTTTCAACGACATTGATTTTTCTCTTCTTCTTCTTTTTTTAATATAGAACGGCAATGAGTTTTCCTAATACCAAAATATTATTTTTAAATAGTTCATTCAATGCCCTAAAAACAATAATTCAATCAACTGGATATTTTTGGTAGAAACATTCAACTCAAATTGAATTAGTAGTAAGGTGGCGTCTAACATGAACTATCTCATTTACGGGATCATTGATGAACTAGCACTTTTTACCTACAATAGCAGGTCATTTACCGGAAGGAAAACAAAAAAAAAAATTGGCAACAACAAAAAAACAAATATAATATTTTAATAGCCAAATATTACCGGGTGAATAGGTTGCAGGTTTCAAATTACAAATTGATTACCTGCTGAACCGGTAGAAAAATTAAAATCATTATAATTTTTTAATGATAAAAAATTAAATAACGACTAAACGTAAATGCCGATGGATTAATAATAATCTTAAATTGTTTTAGTTGGAGTTAACTTAGGGTAGCACTTTCATAAATAACATTTAAATTTAATTATTATAATATATAAAATAATAATATTAAATTCATTAAATCAAAAAATAAAATTTATATAAACAAATCATAGAAATAAATTATTTCAAAACAAACTATAAATATTTTTAAATTAAAAAAATAATTAACACAATATAAAATAATTATAGATATTTAAAAAATATTGAACATGTTAAATTAATCAAAATAATAAAAAAAAATATATTAAATAGATAAGGGTGACGAGTTTAAATCATGCACCTCCTCCATGTTTTGTATAAGTTATGAGAAAATATGAAAGTTGTTAATGGCACGATGTATTTATTAATTATGAAGTATAGTTGAATTTTATCTTTTAAATTTGAAATTACAAATGATAATAATTAAAAATATAGGCTGTGTTTGAAAATTGGTAATTGCACGTAGTTAAGATTAAAAAATTTGTAATTTGGTAGTAAAAAAAATTTTTAAATTTATTTAACTTTGAAATGAATGAAATAAAACAATATATTAAATTAATAAAAGGGTTTTTAAATTAATTTGTTTTTAAAATATATTAAATAAAACAAAAAAAAACTGAAACCGAAATAATTATTTTATGCAAAATAATAAATGAAAAAAATAGCTTATTTGCCTTTTATATCCCTTTTTGTATTTTCTTATTTTTTACAATTTAAGTTTGGTTATTTTTGAAATTTTATTATAAAAAAATGTATAAAAATTTTATTTTCTGCATTTTTAATTTTTACGTTTCTTACGACTTTAAAGTCGGAAATAGATGTCCGACTTTGAAGTCGACGTGATTGCTAATTGAACCTGCGTTTTTATTAAATCGGACATCTCAAAGACAAAGTGGGCTGTAGTCTGAATCTGATATTAATGCAGCTCCCATCACTTATTGGGCTATAGCGTGTATTTATGAATTTAAAAATCATAAAAAAATAATTAGCATTATATTATCAGTGTTTAAATTTGTAAAAAATAAAGTTTACAAATTGTCGTCAGGTTTTATAAGAGTTTAAAGTATTTTGTTACTTTTATAATTATTAACACATAATTATTTATAATTATTAAAACGTAATAAATTTAAAAATCGAAAAATTATAATTAGAAAACAATGATTAAATTAATAAATATAATAAATCCATTAAATTAAAATATATATGGGTAATTAAAATATTTAATAAATTGATTAAGATATATTTTTTATATATGTATATGGATAATAGACAATATTATTTCTAGCATATATTTGTTTAATTTATTAAATTTTTTTGTTTAGGAAATGTTAATAATATAATGTTATAAATAATTATTTGATAAATAATATTCAATTCAATTAAAAAAATTCATTAACAAAATAAAATATAATCATATATTTTTTAAAAATGTTTAAAATTTAATATAAATAAAATTACTTAAAACTAATATAAAACAAATATAAAACAAAGTTAAAAGTGACTTACGACTTTAAAGTCGTAAAGTGAATTACGACTTTAAAGTCATAACAAGTTATTTGCCGCACCCCTGTTTTTCATAAGTTAATACAGTTTACGGAAATTATAGTTTATTTTTAATTTTTTTTCTTCGTTTTCTATTCGACCCTGACATCACTATTGTTGCCATTCTTTTGCAACTCCCACCACCAAGCTTGGAGGACTCACTGTTTTCGTTGAAAATCACCATTAGCAAAAACCTGCAAGTCCAAAAGAGTAAATGCGAAAATTAAATCAGTTGTATCCGTTGGTGTTGGCCTATGTACTATTCCTATGTTTCTGCACATTTTAATTGGTGTAATTAATTTAATAAATATAAAAATTTTAATTAATTAAATTTTTTGGTAGTAGTTGTAAAATTAATATAACATATAATATAAAAAATGTTGTTTGTTTAATTTAATATAATTGATATATTTTTATAATTTTAATAATTTGATAAGGCAACAAAATTTAATGTTTTTCAATAACACATGTAAGTTTAATTTGATAAATAAAATTTAAATTAAATTATTATATTATATTGATAATATTAAATATATTAAATAAAAATATAAATTTTATATAAACAAATAAAAAACTATAAATAATTTTCTATTATAAAATCAATGAACAAAATAAAAATAATTATACGTTTTTAAAAATATTTAAAAATATAAAAATAATAAAACAACATTTTATAAAGTATATAAATATATTACGACTTTAAAGTCGTATATAGGTTGCGACTTTAAAGTCGTATCCATGTCCATGTTTTATAAGTTTTGAAACATAATATGAAAAGTGTAAATTGCACTGTATTTATTAATTATAGTTGAATTTTATCTTTTAAATTTTAAATTGCAAATGATAATAATTTTAAATATACCCTGTGTTTGAAAATTGGTAATTGCACGAATAAAAATTTGTAAATTATTACGGAAAAAATACTATAAATTGATTTATAGTATCAAAATTACTGAAATAAAACAATATATTAAACTAATAAAAAGGCTTTGAAATTAATTGTTTTTAGATTATATTAAATAAAGAATTAGTTGAAATAAGTACAAGGCTACTAATATTTAATTTATACCATAATTTTGTTATGGTTATTGCCAAAGCAAAAAAATTGAAACCCTTATAACATATTTTATACAAAATAATAGTTGAAAAAAAAGATTCTTTATTTGCCTTTTATATCCGTTTTTGTATTTTCTTATTTTTTCCATTTTTATTATGGTTTTTTTTATTTTATGTTAAAAAAAATGTTGTAAAATTTTATTTCGTCTTTCGGTTGTTTAAAGTTGTAAATTGATGTCTGACTTTGAAGTCATAGATGATTGCTAAGTGTACTCCATGTTTTGTTAAGTGTACCCCATGTACCCCATTTTTGTTTGAAATTTATTTAATCCTTGGTAATTATATGTGTATAATTATGAAGGATTAAATAAATTCGTTTAAAAAAGGAAAAATTGAATAATTAAATTTAAAAGCAAATAAGAAAGGGAGTTGTGAAGCATCACAGTAAGAGATCTATTTATAAAAAAATATTCAAATTAATTACATAGTCATTATAAGAAAAAAATAATAATGTCACGAGGTTCCGAAACGACTTCTTCTAGATACTCGTCGAGGTCGTTCATGTTGATGTGGTTGATTTGGGGCTGGGTTTGTTGTTGTTGTCGTCGTACCACCTGTTGTCGTTCTTCTACGATGATGACGTGTATGTATTTGTTGTTGCTGAGGAGGAATATCTGATCACCGTGGCGGCCATCATCATCATCATTATTGGTTGTATTATTTTGATCATCATCGTTGTCATCATCATCGTCCATGGCATGTAATGTTGGACGATAAGAAGATGTCGACAGTGATGCGTTAGACGGTGATGGTTGACTGTTAAAGGTGGTACCAAACCTCTGTGACTGGTCTCCAAAAATTGTCGATGTAAAAGGAACTTGGAATGAATACTGAGGCACATACGATGAGAACCTAAACTGTTGTGAATGTTGTTGGCCAGTACGTGACTGTAAACAAAGAAATTTGAAATGTATAATCTTTAATAATAACAATAAAACTAATATACAATTGTAGTGTTGTCAATTTACCGAATAAATGGTTGTTCTCTGACGTGATATATAACGTTTAGTTCTACTTATATACCATTGCATATATTCACTGTTATCATCCAAAATATTGTTGTCCATCTCTCTTTGAAATATATAATCATTCCAATTTTTGAAGATGTGAATATAACTGCGATGTCGGTGACCCCAAAAACCATCTGTTCGCCCCCTCATATCTATGGTGTGGAGTTCATCTAGATTTGGTGGGTCGCCTGGAATATGTTGTCTCATTCCAAATTGTCTCATGACCCTGTCTACTGGGTGCCATTCCACAATTGCATAGCATATAAGAGGGATCATTGCATGAACAATCATAGGTATATGTATATTATTAATTAACGGCCTTATTGTAGGACTGTCATATGGTGTCCACAAGAACTGCAAGTAATGTTCACTGTTATGACTTATTCATCAAACAATATCAAAATAATCCAATAACACTAATAACCAATATTAAGGAATTCACCTGGTTTATATGTAGCGTATCAAATATCTCGTGTATCAATGTGAGCGACTGGGTGAATATGTTCGGTCGTATCATCCGACGAGACCACCTTCGAGCAAGTGGAAATCCAAGACCTTGTTGTACTTCTGCGTGTGACAGAGGAAGTACATGTGGGGCAATGCATGTAATGCGATCCCATGCCCATGTTTGCAACAACAACAAACAACCACCTATTTCAGTTTGCGAAGGCTTAACAGCCCGATCTAGTGACCGAAATAGGAAAGCTAAAATTGCTGAACCCCAACTATAGTCACCTGCAATAGTCAAGTCTTCTAATAACAGTAGATACATAAAATGCACGCGTGCTCCAGATGTATCCGGCATCAAACAACAGCCAATGAGGATCATTATATGAGCTCTGGCATGTTGTGTAATGATTAAGTCATCTGCATCGTCCGGAAGGCCGTTTTGAACTACTTCGTGCAACCATTTTAGAGAAATAGTTTTTCCTTTAATATGCTTCTGAGGAGGAGTGACCCCTAACAAGTTTTGACAAGTGTGACGTACATCACCAATACTCCATCCAGTTACTGGCCTGCCGTCTATCTTCAACCCTAATTGTAGGGCAACATCTTGTAATGTGATAGTTGCCTCTCCATATGGAAAATGGAACGTGTGCATTTCAGTTCTCCACCGTTCAACCAATGCACTAATCAAATGAACGTTAATTTCCACTTGTCCGATAGACATCACATGCCCAAAGCCAGCTTCATGTATGGCATTCTTGAGACGATCATCTATTTCATTGAAGTGTGCCATACCCCACACATAATGAAACCGTGGACGAAGTTGTCGCTCCTCTCCTTCCCATATTAACTTCGAAACATGATTATCTTGGAAGCGTAACAATGAACCATCAATAGGTCCTGCCTGTGTGTTTTCCATTATATCCCTTTAGGAACAAATGTTAAAAATAAAAGAATATAAAGAACACGGGAAGGTAGATGATATGAAATAGCCTTTCGGAGGGGGACGGAGGTGTTCTTGTACGATGAGTAGAAAATATGAATTATGAAGCTGTGTGCTAGTCCAAGCATTATATAATATTACTTTAATATAAAATATTTTAACATGCAAAGGTCACAAATAATTTGTAATATGGTTAGGTAGTGATGTAGAGTGCTGTGCAATTCAAAGTTTTTAGTAAATATATTTGGACTTCTGTTCAATTGACGGGTTCATAAAGTTGTCATTGTGTGGTCATTTCCAGAACTTATGTCAGTTAGGTGGTAGATTATGATCATAAACCATGAGCCTCACGAGCAATACGTTTGGTCTTTATTCAAAGCATTCATAATGGATGGCATTAATGAATTCTGGGTCTTTTGGATAACTACTGAATTGAAACCCAATAATGGTACAACAACACGTTTGGAGTTTATTTATGGCATCCATTCAGACTGGTTATGACAATTTATATCCATGTGCAAGGTGTGTCGTCTTATCCAACCTTTAATCATTATCAGAATATTTTTGATAGATGCAGGTTGACAAACTACACCTCGCGCGCCACGAGTTGAATTAAAATACAATGCAAGGCCAAAAACGAAAACTAGAAATATGTATGGATATTAGAAAATATTATTACCAGCATATTATTACATAAATTTGTTTAGTTGACCAAATAATTTGTTTTGCAAATGTTAATAATATAGTGTTATAAATAATTATTTGAAAAATAATATTGAAAAATAATTTCATGAACAAAAAAAATATTTTTCTATATTTTTTAAGATGTTTAATATTTAACATTAATTAAATAACTTAAACAAATTAATATAAAACTATATTAAATAAAGAAATATATTCATATTAATAGTCAATACACGTGGCTTACCACTTAAATTTAAGCACAAATAACTTTAGCCAATGCACCCCCCTTTTCATAAGTTACTACGTTTAATGTATTTGGAAGTTGCTAAATACACCACATTTTTTATTAACTATAGTTTAGTATTTAATATAAATCGTAAATTCCAAATGTTAATATTTTTAACTTAGACTTGACCAAAAAACAAAATTCCCGTAGTAATATAGGAAGTTGTAAATTCCCGTAGTAATTCCTTAAAAAAAAAACAAATAAATATAGGTAAAACAAAATTATTTTGTATCATTTAACATTTCTTTTGAGGACTTTGAAGTACAAATTGAAAAAAATTCCACCAAACCTGTTAAGTAATTACACAATTTTAGTTCAATGAAATAAAAAAAAATTAAAGTGGTAACAACATTTAGGAGTTCAGTTATATAAAGTCCTGAAATGTTTAACGACTTAGCACCATTCAGTAATTATAAAAAATAAAATACCCCCTTTTCGTTAATTGACCTATGCATGTGTTCCTCCTTGGTTGAATTTACAGCTACTACTTCCCAAAATATACATATTTCATATTTCGATTGATGATCCATATGAGAATCATATAAATAGGTGTTTATAGAATTGAAACATCTGACAACAGAAACAAAAAGTAAGCACCATCCATATTTCAGTGTTTATATTGAAACATAACTTGGGGTTAATTGATGTACCAAACTACCTTGTTACTGCAGGGATCAGTAAACTCCATGATAAAATCTATGTGGGGTTTTAAATTTTTCTCCCTTACAAAATGTCTCCATCCTACCCCAATTTTAGCATGGTTGGTCCAATGGGTGAACAGAATGTTGAATACTTTTGTTTCATCTAGAACAATATCTGTGAATCCAGCCTCTGTTAAAAATTTGTACATGGTAGTTGGCAGATCCTGCAACACACATTGTCAGTTGTTACAATTTCATTTTTTCATAGCAATCTATGTAAGGGCGATTACTTTATACAATCCAACCGTTAAACCTTACCAAATTGTTGTTTTTGAGTTTTTGCTCAGTCAAAGTGATGCGAAACATCACAGAGTTGGGGTTTGATTTGTACATAGTGTGCCAATGTGGAAATGATCTTGGCAGACAATGTGTTTTGTCAATAGTTACATAAAACAGCGATCTGTCATGTAGGGTTAATGTCACCTTATGGTCTCCATGAAGACCATAGTACTCTCTTATTTCCCTCCATCCGTTAACAATTAATGGCTTCTCCACACACTGGTTGTATTTCACAACATGACGTTTTCCATCGCAATCTATCAATTGCCATGTGTCATCCAAGTATTTTCTAAAAGCTAAAACATAGCTTTTGCGTACTTCTGCGTAAGGCTACATATGAAGTTTTCAAACATTACCATCAATGTTAGACATGCAACAAACGATTTCAGACCTATAATGTATAAAATATAAACAAATGCTAACCACGTCCTTAATATGCATAACAGTAATGGTGTATTCAGGTTTTCCCCGTCTGGCTTGCATTTGTGAAGCGATTTCCTTATCGGTTCCAGAAAGTGCAGACATTTATGCTAAATAAAGAGGACGGAAAAATTTGCAAATCATATACAAATAGTAATGCATGATAAGTCGTCAACAGTTACGGCATACATCGCCCTGTTACATACCAGTTCATCATTTTGTAAGGCTTACAAAGTTAACAAAATCAAGTTTTCCACAAAGCCCGCAATATGGAAATCGAGAGTTTGGCCTAAATGAAAATGACGAAAAGTTATTGTAAATATTACCCATCAAAACTTTGTTTGAACAAATGATTATATTATTTTAAATAGATTGACACTTAACACACAACCAACATGCAGCACCTATTTTATACACAGAAACATGCAGCTGAAGGATTAATGTGTGAATGACCTTATAAGTCATACTAGTCCCAACCATAACACATCACTACAACAACATTCTATGCCAAACACAAAAAAAAAAGAATCTTGGACAAAGATCACCATCAACTCTGTTACAATGTTAGAATTTTCTTAAAGGCAAATGAAGTTAACAGGTGAATGTTGTATGTACAAATAAAAATAGCAATATTTATAACCTGATGTTGGGTACTGGGGTTGGGGTCACGAGGGTGCGTCGTTGGTGGACGATGGTCGGTCGTCGGTGGATTATGGTGCGATGTCTACGCCAAATGATAGCGGGCAGAATACAGAGTTTACCGGGAGTCAGATCGACAATATAGAGGTGTGGGGGAGTTGACAAGTCAGACTTGAAAAGTGTCAAGGGTTGAACAAAGAAATGTCAGTATAAAGGTATCAGAAGTAAAGCAGAAGAATCCAGAAGGGCGCGTCTTTTGGTGGGATGGGGTCATGGGTCAATTGTTTTCGGATTAAGGCCCAAAACTAATGATGATTTATGGTGGGCACCACATTTGTGAAACCACTCCTTATTTTGTGGTACTATACGTCTATACCATAATACTATATTATGATATTTTTCAATGATCAAATGATACCCCAAAAATACAAAACATTTTTACGTTGAAAACAAACTGTTGGAAAAAAAATTATTAGACATAATGTTGAAACCTTACACTATTTTCCAAATATGACAACCAAACATTGGATATGTATATAATGTTATATTTTAGTATTTTATTATTATATCTTTGTTCGTATTTGTAATTAATAACCTGAAATTACGTTATGCTTTCTTATTTTGAAAAGTAATTACCTTAGTTTAACAATAAAAGTGTAACTTGTCTGTATATGTTGATTATATAATAAGGTTTGCTGAAATTACACACATACATACATATATAGACGAATATACGTGTGGTGTGTGGAATTTCATATTTTTTAAAAAACAAATAAAAAATAGAACAGAGTGCCAAATTGTCAACTAAACCAATTTATGTAACTAAATTTATATATTAGAAAGTGCCAAAAAAAAAAGTAGATCAAACCGCCAACTACTGAAAGGTTCAGTTAATGTATGTAAATAGTCAGAGTTTTTTTGTGACTAAAATTTAATTAAAAAAAACGTGGAAAAAAAGATGTGCAAGTTTTTTATCAGTAGAGTTTGTACCATAATATATTTTAAAACATATTAGTCATATAATATATTATTGTCCAAGGCCCAAGGCCCTTTGAAGTAAAGTGAAAAAAAGTTAACCCAAATCCAACAAAAAGCAAAAAAATTGTACAAGCAACCATGTCAGACAAAAAAGATGGGCACCCGCCTTCGCCAAAAGATCGGCAGCCGCCCTTCGCCCACTTAGTCCTTCAGCAAGGCGAGCTGCAATCTAAGCTTCACATTCTTATCTTTCAACTCTTCCAGCCTAGCCTGAAGGCGCTCAACATTGTAAAAGTTAAAGTCTCTAATTTTTTTCCCAGTGTATTCACATAGCTCCTGGGCCAACAAGACCGCTGCATCTTCTCTGGCAGCATAGTCATGTATGGCATACTTACCGACCGAAACAATGGGCTCGCCCAGCGTCCCTGATGAGTCACTATTTATCACTATTTACTCATCTTTCTGTACTCATTTTAATCCCTAATTTGTGTTTAATCATTTATTTTGCACTGTTTCTCAATTAGGACTTAATTGGACCGATAATTCAGATTTTAATTAATTTGGATTATTTTAAGTTAATTATTTCAATTTTTATTTTCAAGGCAGTTTAATAATTAATTGGGCTTGGAATTAATTTATGGACTTGAAGATTAGTGCGCCACGTCAGCATCAGCTTAATATTTTCCATAATATAGATTTCGTTTTTATTTTATTTTATTTAGGCTTAATATTATCCATATCAGAATATGGATTTCGTTTTTATTTTATCTTATCTTTAGTGATTTTGGGCCAAAAATTGTTAGGAAAAGGTCCATTCTTTTAGGTTAGGCAGTTACTATATATTTAGGGTTCTGTGCCCATGCAAAAACACACATAACAGAGGCTGCCAACAAACACAAGCTAATTTTCGTTTTAGGGTTTTAGAGTATTTCGTTTTTCTCTGCTTCTTCTCTTTAGGGTTTTTCGTTTCTGCTGAGCACTCTGTGATTGGAGTTCGTTTCTGTTTGGAATTTTAATTTGGGAATACAGTTTCGTTTATGCTTCTTGTATTTTCGTTTTCGTTTCTGCTTCTTCTATATTCGCTTTCGTTTTCTGCAATTTCGTTTCTGTTCTGTCTCAATTTCAATTTCATTTTCTGCTTCCGATTTCTGTTGTTTCGTTTTCAGTATTTAGGTTTGTGTCATGTTACGTTTTGTTTCAATTTGCGTTTCTGATGTTAATTTCGAATTAATGGAAGGCTAAACCCTAGAGTTGGACCCTAAAACAGATTGCAGACCTTTAATGGAGGTTCTCTGTGTTGCAATTCGTATTCTGCTTTGTTCTTCCTTGTTTGGGTTTCTGTCTGCAATTCGTATCATGCTTAATGATTCTGAGTTGATAATCTCAGTTTGCTTAATTCTGAGAGCTTGCCCTAACGAGGTTCACGTTTGCTTAATTCGTGTAATGACGTTTTAGGTTAATCTTCGCTTAGTTGATTAATCTGGACTGATAAGGATTAAGTAGAACAGATTATCTTTTGTGAACCGAGGAATTTAGAGGCGCAATCTGTTTCAAGGGTCTGACTCATTTTTAATTACTGCAACTTTAATTGTTAATTCTGTTTAATTTAGAATTTCACATTCTTCTAAAAAAAAAACCCCCCTTTGCACGTTTAATCCCTTAAACATAGACAATTGGTCCTGGAGAGACGACCTAGGAGTCACTTCACTTCCTAGTACTACATTTTAAACTGAAATAATTTGGTTGCATACGGCTGCGATCAGTCCCAACATCGACCCAGGCGCAATACTTCCTATATTCCACACCGTCTACAGTCATGACATGTTGTAAGTGTAACACCGGTTGTCCAACCTTCAGTATGAAACATATTTTCTTCAGCAACTTTTCCATGCACTGTTGCGAAATGAACAGCGCTGCCGACGTTTCCACCGCCATCCGTGTAGGTACCGCCGCTGAACATAAAAACATACATTATGCAACTTAAAGAATGTGGACAATAAAAATTACAGAGACATTAGTTGGGTTTTGCAAAATACAATGCCAAACTAAACAAATTACAAACACATCACCGGGGTCCATTCATTGGAAAAACCAGGTTTGGGCACCAAGGCATTGGAATATATTGCATGTACCAACAAGTATGGCACACCAATGAACAGGAACAACGACAATAAGGAATTCACCTTAACAACAAACGGTTGAATAAAGGTTCTGTAAATAAACAACAAAAAACAACAAATGTGTTACAACTAAATAATTCAAAGACAACTGACCTTCATTCATCGGATCGGCCATTTGGATGTGGGATTGTGGCTGGGTTCCAACAAACCTAGGGTCCATTCCATGACAATAACAGTAGTCGATGTAAGCCTCTTCGGCTCCGTCATATGAATCAAAAGAAGTGTGGAGGCTTCCATTGAAGTTGTTAACCTGGTCAAATGTTTCATCGTATGTCAAGTAAATCCCTGGTTTACGACCAACAAAAACAACATGTATTTTGTTGTCACCCATGGTCGATATACTTGGTAGCAATCGAGTATGGAGTATGAGGTTAGGCTACTGCAATATGAATATTGAACGGAAAAGTTTGAAAGTCAAGACTTGGTTAACAATGAAATGGGTTGTGGACGGTTAATAGGAAATCGTATTTCAAAACCCACCTCGGTTACAATGGTCCAAACATGTGACCCATGATATGACTCGTCGGAAAAGGCAGCTCGCCCCAATCATTATCATTACACTGTCTGCTATTACTTTATCATACTAACTTATCCGTATTAGTATTATTACCATTATTATTTGTAAATGAAAATAAGAAATTGTTAATTTTTTTTGTATAATTTAATTCATAAAAAGGAATGAAATTATTGTCTTGTTCATGACATACAGTACGTTCGGGTAAATGTTAAAAATATATATTGCACTTTACATTGACTAAAGTCTTTTACACAATGAAACTCAAAAGACATTAAATTGTACTGAAATTTAAATAATTAAATGAATACATGCAATGCTAATAAATTCATTAATTTTTTAAAACAAATAACACATTATTAGTTTCGTAATGTGGTAAACCAACATATAAAAAAATGAGCCTTTTGTCTGATAATTGCTTCATTTATTTATAAATAATTTTCCTACCTCTCACAATTGATGAGTAAATAAATGCTGTCAATTATGACAATTTATAAATCATCTTCATGTATCCCATTAAAACATTTTATTTAATTGGTTTACAGAATGTGGTATTAAATATTGGTATGACTAAATATTGTTAGGGCGAAAAATGTTTCATTGAAAAACAGTATAGGCTATTCAGATTGGCAACCACTTTGATTGATGTTGTATAATTAATTGAATAACATATTTTTATTAAACAATGCATATTTTGACAAGTCAATAAGTGCACTGTCAGTTGGAACCTCGAATGTAACGTTATTCCCACTTCCGAAGCGTCTCTGTTGCAAATGGTTCAATGGTTCATTTATTGTCACACGTGTGGTCACTTTTAATTCGGCCCCAACGGACACATACGGCGGTTCGTTCAAAGGTCAAACCGCTTCGACGAATGTCCCCCACTATTTAAGGTCGTGTCCTGTTTAATATTGTTCATTTTGGTGAATTTGGTAACGTTTAGCAGCGTTGTATTTCGTACGCTACATTTGTCCAACATCCAACACCAACGAACAAGCACTCCAGTCTGCATCCCCAAGACACGGACTCCAACTGTGACCAACGTTCCAGTCCCGCCCAATTCATAACCACTCAACTGGTAAATCGTTTGCAACATTCGCAACTGGTACAATATGTGTTTGTTAATGTAACATGTTTGGCCGTCAATGTGAAATTATTAATTTGTATTTTTTGTTCTTACCATTATCCGTTTGGATTGCCTCCAACGGTGCTTATATATGTTTACGCTATCCTTAACATTCATTCGTGGTATTCACTGTTGTCTGAATCAAAAATTAAATATAATTCAAGCGTTTCTCTTGCTCCAACAACAACATCTGTAGGCAAATGTTGCTATTACCTGTTTATATGCGACCTTATGGCAATGATGTTCATGGCTGTTAACTTACATAGTTGTTTGACGTTAACTTGATGTCTTTTTTTCTTCCATGGGTTTGTTTTGCGTTACATTCATTCAAAATTGCCTTTTTGCCTTCATGTAATTTCCTAATAATTTGTCCCTTGTTCTTAATTAGCGGCAATGGCCGAACATCGAATGTTCTTCAAGGACATGGCCACGAAATTGAGCCTGATCAATACGAAACAGGAAGCTTCATTCAACACAGTTTACGTTCCCCAGCAGGTTCGGTTTCAGTTGTGCTGAAGAATTTTCAGTCATTGTTTTATGTTGCAATTTTTAAACAAAGTGATCTTTTTACTTGTAGGGATTCGCAGAGGTACCTAAAACCTTTGCTATGCGTTGGAACGACGAATTAGACGATTTGTGGGTTCTACTAAACAGTAAAGGGAAAAATCACGTGGTTACTTTTAACAAATCTGTCCAAAACCCTAAAATTTCCGGGGGATGGGAGGCCATTGGACAATATTACGGGCTAGAAGCCTATCACCACATATCGTTCACCTATTTTGGCCACTCTATGTTTTTAATCACCATATATACAACTCCTTCTCAGCCGCAATCATTTCCACAATGGCATTCGTTGTATAGATGTAACCCAGAGTCCATGGTATTTTGCTTCTACTTGACAAAACACAAGGTCACCTGCAGCAGCGTTGTAAGTTGTTAAACATATTTTTTACAATAATACTATTTAATAATTGTATACATTTGATGCATTCTCCAACTTTGGATTTTAACTATGTCGCTGCAGGATGTGCCAAGCAGCTTTTACCACTTTGCAAGGGGCGCACGCTTCACGCACATATACTTTGACGGGATAACCCGCTGTAGGATTGTCTTCAATGACGCTAGGAAGAGTGCAAAAATTGGAGCTGGGTGGAGGAATTTTGCCCAACACAAACATTTAACGGATGGTCACACATTCGTTATGGAATTCCCGGATCCAACCATCAACATTGTTCTGTGATGTGTCTGCTGAAAATGTCGTCCCTTGCAAATATTACTATATATTTTATTATAAATGCATTTTTAGTCAATGTTGCTACGAATCAACTACAATCTAAGTTTTCTTCTATTTACACTACTTACTTGGTAATTACTTAACAATTGTACAATTTGACTCAAGTTCAATAACTTACTTGTAAATTCATGTGTCGATAATGACAAATTTATTAATATAGCCATTATGTTTATTTTAATTTAATGTTAGTCAAAATGGTTACACAAATTTTATATATTCATTTGGTACAAAATGAAAACATTGACAGTCGTGTTTATACATAGATAATACACATCGATGTCAATGTTCACTTAATTGTAACATTTAACATCTTAGTTTAATAAAATTGAATTTTGGACCCTGAGCATGTATTATGTCAAAATTGTGATGATAAAAGTTATTTAATAAATTAAAATGGTTAATGATTATAAATTAATACAATTTTTTTAAAGCTAATGTGATGTTGTTGATCATGGAGTCACTTGCTACATTGAGATATATAACACGTTTGCAAACATGACAAACATAGTTATCAAAAAATAAATATTCAATAAAATAAATTGCATTGGTTGGTAATTTAAGAGATATGATGAATTTGATCCCAAAATTTTTAATAGGTCTAATATCTAACTGTATTAGGTTTGCACATTTTATTATTATGTTCAGGTACATATGTTTACATACTACCTCAAGTCAATTTTTCATTATTTACAACATTTTTTTTATTATTATTGACATATGAAAACATTAAAAATGTAAAAACATTCATATATAGCATGACCCACAATCAAAAACTTGGTAAATTATATTTGTTACCAAATAGCCGAGTGTATGATAAGAAATTTTCACCAAAACATAAAGACAAAAACAAAAATTTACTAAAACATACATCTTATATTGTAAAACATTACCAATACATACATATTTACTATTCATAGTGTAAATTCGAGTTCGGAGGATTCGAATTTACACTGTGGTTTTTTTAAAAAATTTCGAAACCCAGTTCAAAATTCGGGTCCCCCAACCCGATTTTTGAACTGGTTTTTTTTAAAATAAATAATTTCATTTGGAAATAATAAAATTAAAGAATATAAATAAGAAAAAATTAATTCTAAGTAGTATTTAAACACGCGTACTTGCACATATTAATAGTTTAATAATGTTTTGTTTTATGCTATTTTTAAACAATTTTAATAAAATTATATAATATAAAAAAATGATAATTTAATATTTTTTATAAGTTTAAGTTATAATAAATAAAGTTCATTATTGACCGTTAAAAAATGAGAAATAAATTAATTTGTAGATGCAACTATATAGAGAAACTAAAACACTACGATAATTGGGATTAGACAAGGAGATAAACGTAATAAACACCACTTAATAAAATGAAAAAAAATGTTTTTAAATTGCATAAACATCTCCATTTAAATTTTGATTTTAGTGTTGAAAACAGTTTTTTTTTTAATTTTTTTACTACTAATTTGAGGCCCTTCTTCAGTTTTTTTTTTGTATTGGAAATAAATTTATAAATAGCATAAACATGTCCACTTCAAAACTATGAAATATATATAAATTGTTATAATATTTTTTATCTTGCACTTTCATTATATTATATTTTATAAAAAAAATATTTATGTATTATAATAAAATATAAAAATTAAAATAAAATTATTATTATGTGCAAGACGCGTGTTTAAATTATCTGAATTTTTTCTTATTTATATTCTTTAATTATATTATTTTCAAATTAAATTATTTATTTATTGAAAAAGAAAACCAGTTCAGAATTTGAGTTTGGGAGACCTGAATTCCCAACTGGGGTTTTGAAATTTAAAAAAAAACCACAGTGTAAATTCGGGTCTTCTCAACCCAAATTTACACTATAAATAGTAAATATGTATGTTTTGGTAAATAAAAATATAAGATGTATGTTTTGGAAAAAAAAAAATTTCCGAGTATGTTTTGGTGATAATTTCTGTATGATAACATTATTGAATATTGAACCGCTAACAGTTAAAACAATGAACTTCCCAGAAAACTGCTCGCCTACTCTGACAGAATTGTATTTATGATAATTGGTTATCTGGTATCCAATCATGATGATTCAGACATGTCCTGATACAAAATTGTACTTTATCCATGTATTACAGAATGTTGTCAGTTTCGACTGAGCCTTTACCCTTTCACATGAATTTAATAAAATATGTCTCTCCCACGACGTATTTAAAATAGGCATCCTTGTCATTGTACGGTTGTGACAAAATTTTCATTATGCATATGGTATTGGCAGCATCAGAATGCGAGCCCAGCAAAAGTTTAAAGAAATCAAAATAAAAAATTTGATGATCATTCTAAAATAAAATGACGAAGGACTATAAAGCAGTGGATACAAAGGGAGAAAACGACATCAATATTATTAAATAATTGAAAACACACGGTGCAAATTATAAGGTCATTACAATAATAATAACAATGATTTGAAGATAATAAACCTAACGCAACCCATTTAATTCATAAAAAAATTGAAGTTCATGATCTCATCTACACAATTCACATAAACTAAGATCATCATCTTCATCATTTAGAAATAACCAAACACCTTGCTTAAGCCTCCACCCCTTGCATGTGTTGTTGGAACCACATAATGGAGTTGGATTGCGCACTATTAGTCCATTACCTCCCCAAAATTCTGCCAGGTATCGTTGAAACCTGCTCCTGCATTTGATGATGCACTTCGACTTCCTTAGAAATCTCATATGCTCCAGTCCTTCTTTCCTCAAATCATCATCTTCGGAGCACAACAAAATCATACTGTATACATATTTGGCCTCCATGTGGCCCTTTGCAGCAGCCATTTTGAACTTATCAAGCCCATCAATGTTTCCTTTTGGAAACTTAAACAATTCCACAAACCCATCCATGTACAAACTGTCAAGATTCCCGCTATCCCTACAGCGCTCTAAGAAGCGCAATGCTTCATCACTATGAATCCATTGGTATACCGGGAACTCGTTCAAACAAACTTGCTGCCACACGTGAGTATCGTCACCAGCATCAAGCAAAGCCTTGCAACATTGTTTTACGCTCAGAAGATCAATCGCCGAATCAGACGCTACCCTTGCAACGATCTCTACCAGCAACTGTTTCGGAAGTGATGTTATACACGTGCAAGATCCATTATCTTCAATTCGGCTTTTCTTGCTGGGTGTGTTCATTACACTTGAAGTAGACGACATGGTTCTTTTGGAAGTGATTGGTAAAATTATAAGGCTGTGGTTGCAGTTGCAGAATGATATGGTGCAATGAAGGTTCGGAATGGTTCATACTCTGGCTACACGTTTATTTATAATCGTCCACAACGTTTCAGACGAAGGGTTACAACCAAAAAAGCCTCTCCATTGGTGGATAGTCAACTGTTCAAAACCGGGCGTGTGACGCGTTTGGAAAGTCACCAAGGGTATGTCAGTCAGCTGCATTTAATACATTGTACGTGAACCGATATATTTCATCATGACCAGTTATGATGAGCAGGTGGTGATACATTTGAGTTGCTGGCCATGTATGTGAGGCCCAAAAGCCATGACGGTTGATTTCTTTAGTGAAACGGTGAGTTTCACCTTTTAAACGATGAGCAGTTGCATTTTTCCACTTTTGCCTTTAACGTTCCATTTGGTGGAATATCCAGCACCTTCATTTTGCTTCTATTTCTTTTTTCTTTAACCTGGTAGGGTTTGCGTTTTTCTGCCTCAAACCTTCAGTGTTGGTTGCTGAAATCACTTACAAGTGTGCGTTCTGTGGGTCCGGTTTGTGTCGTTGAGGATGTTCTCGGTAAGAAGTGGTTCTCTTTTGTAGCCTGTCAAATATGTGTCTGTAGTTTCGTTGTCTTTCATTTCTGCTTCAGCGTTAATTTTGGGTTTATCATGTTGCGGTTGACAAGTCAAAATGAGTAAAACTGTTTTCATTAAATTTTCTGCTGTTAATACTTGTGTCCTTATGGTATACTCATTCACCAGTATAGAAATGTATGTAAATAACCAGCAGCAGCCATTGTAATAATAGTACCCATTTTAGGTTTTATGTATATGTTGTAACAATTATCTTCAATATTAAGTAATTTAAAAACTGATTGTTTTTTGGGACCAAAACCAGAACGGAAAATATTTTGTCAAATTCAAGTATAAGTAAAAATACTGATTATGAAAATAAAATTATGTATAATAATAGTCATTATGAAAATAAAATTATTATCTAGTCCGATTGTTTTGTTCTCACAGTATTGGAAGTTATAATAATATATATGTAAATTTGCTGACAAAAAGTGATCATGTTGTTTATTGATATGTTGTCTTGGAATGCGGATATGTGGGGCATTACACTTATACATGGCTTTACGTTTGTGACATCCAAAGTCAGCTAAATTTGTGTCTTCCAAAGTGACGTCAATTTATGCCAGTCGCCTGCATTTATTAGAATTTGCGTTAATCGATGTATTAGATGATGACAACTTATTAGTGACTAAAAATGGACATATTGGTTGGACATCTAAGGAATGAAACCGGATGACCATCTTTTTAATATATATTTTGTTGGGCCTTCTGAAGGCCGAGTAGCATATTACTGTTATCACAAATTGATACGGTGCGTATTTGCATTGGTTTTAGTTGCTGTCATATATATTGATGTTAATGACAAAGTGCAGTAACATTCTTTTAATTTGGCTTTTGTTGTGGGAGCTTCCTTATATATTGCTGTCATATATATTGGTTTTAATCACAAAGTGCAGTAAAGTGTTGTAGTGCTACATAAATTTTTTACATTAACTAAGCTGTTGGAATATTACATTATCGGATAACCGTATTCATATAACAGTCTATGATTATGTATACATCAAAACTGCAGACAAACACTATATAATCCTCCCTTCGTTGCAAACAGTGCAGCCAAACAAACAAAACCGTAAGTAGCAAATGTAAATTACAAACACTTAATGAACAGTTCAAGATACCATCACTATACATATGGAACACAAAATAACTGGCCCAGTGGTTGCCATTGGGTCATTAGTTAACTAAACTTGATAGTGACCACAAGTACAATAACAATAAACAAGGTTGAAACCATGTGTTTTAGCCAATTATAGTTGGCTTCTAACATTTTCATCTTCGTAACTAGGTCTCTCATTTCCGTCTTTAAGTCCTGAAACTCCGTCAAAAACTTAGAGTAGTCATCTTTAATGTCCTTCTGAACCCAATCAAAAAAATCACAAGAACCCAACCTACAACTATAAAACAACCTCCTGGGGTTATTTGCTGTTCTACTACATTTAATTTCCGCCGGTTGTCCACATTGACAGTAGATTTTCAGGTTTCGCACTCGAACTCTACTAATATCAACGGCGGAAGAAGACGTAGACCTTGATTCAGACATGTAATACAAAACCTAAAGCACAGACTTGTTACTAAGGCAACAACGTTAACATATGTACATCAATGTCAATCCCAACCAATAGCATAATGCTTAAGTTAGTCCATTCAACATAGCTACGCTTGAAACAAAGTACACCAAAGTAAAAGGCCATTATTACAGAACATGAACCAAAATGAAAGAAGACAAATAACTCACTCTAAGACTTTTCCGAGGGTCCAAATGAGTCGTGTGCAACGTTGGATTGACGATGTTGTAAGCTCCCACAAACGTCTTCAAGCATGCCCGGAGTGAACAGACAAAAACACACAACATATGTAGAATGGGAGATGGCTCAGTAAATGATGTCGATTAATCTGAAATGGTGCCATGTTGAAATGGAAAAGACAACATGTAAATGTGTCAGTTGACTTGCGTGTGCAGAGCCCGGGCAGTGATGGGTCACTATAAACAGAAATCAAATATACAAAATATTTAACAGGGAGGTGGTTTGAACTTTGAATTAAATAAAAAATTTTAGTTTTTACATTAATTATTAATTATATATGTTGTTGGTGAAATTTTTCCATACCAAATCTTTTCGGTTTCCAATGAAATATATTGTAAAACATCACTGTCACCTGAAAAGTACCCCAGTTATTAGATTAAGTTCATTGAAAACATGACACGTATTAAGGTCAAATCTGATAAACAAAAATGGCATCATAATTATACTTAATTTGTGAAATTTCAACATTAGTCTGCCGTGTGTATATGTTTATTTACTTGACATTATTATAAGCATAATAATCATCAACATTTATGTTAATCAGCTATGGAAGGGATAACATGTGCAACATAATAATAAAATACAGAACCGTAATCGAGTCATTTATATAATATATTATTATGACGGTAAATAAAACATTCAACATTATAGGCACAACATGTTCACGGTATATCGTAAAGTCACGGCTAATGTTTACTTTCATCAAATGACATATCATAATCGACTACAAATACAAAAAAAACTTATTTTCATATTATAGGTAACTTTTTTAATTATGTACAATAATATTTGTATTTATGATATTAGTGATAAAATAATTATTACACATTAATTTTTATTGGCCAACAACTGATTGTCAACCTAATGTTGTAATAAATATATTAATTAATACTGTTATTTACACATTAATTTGATATTATCAAAATTGAAGACCAAATACTATATTTAGTAAAAATCACTGTTGTTGATACTTACCCATAGGTAAGTATTGAATTATGTACAATAATATTTTTACAAATTTTTTTATATGATGGAAATTTAAAAGTAAGTTACATATTTAGGACGTTGTTATTAATTCCAATAGATTTGTAGGGGATTCGTTCGAATTAATGTCCTGCAAAGGATGATCATTCGTACGAAGTATCACAGATGTCCATATAAGTCCTGAGTGAATTGAGAGGCCTTGATTAGATGATGTTAATCAGGTAGTGGACAAAAGTTTCGGGTCAATGGATACCCTTCATATAAAAAATGTTCCTCATGCAGTGTGTGTAAAAGTCCTGAGTGAATTCAAACCCATCAATTGGATGATCTTCGTTAGACAATGTATGTCAAACACCTCATTACTGCCCATCAAAGGATGATATTCCTCACTAAGTTTATCGATTGTGGGATTACAAATGTGTCCATGAACAAAGATGTTGGTTCCTAACACACTGGATGAGGTGTTGGACGATTGTACTACTGAGCGTATGATGTGTCACAGACGATGTCATATACGTGCTTTGTGAGAGCCATCATGGCTGATTGTACGGGTAATGGCTATTTTTACTACTATGTGGATGAATGAGGGCTAGTTGATTTTGTAGGTGTTGTTGTAGTTGTGGCTTTTGTTTATGTTGCGTGGATATGTACCATACATAATGAATCAACAAATATGGTTTTCAACACGCGTCCGATGATTTAATTAATTATTTGTTGGAATTAATTACCGCATTTATGTATTTCAGTAATATTTTAATACACCGATTGCATACGGTATGTTACAGCACCAGGTTGGGTCAAACCACCTAGCGTTTCTGGATTAGGCTAGTTGTCTGTTAGATGGACCGTGAGCCGTTTGCCTTGAATGGTGGGGCCATCCAAATCATTTTATATAAGTTAAAAAAAAAAGATGCACAAGTAACATTATAAGTGTGCACAAATGTTAACGAAACCAATTAAACTCAAATTCAGTATTACAAACTGCAATGAAACGTAACCTGAAACTTAACCATAACCCAAATCCACTCACCGAGATTAAACTCGGGGGGGGGGGGGGGGGCCTGTTACATGACGCGGGTCCAAATCACAACAAATGTTGGTAAGACAATTCATTTGTTATGCGGGCCATATCAGATTGAGCGACGGGTTCGATCGGTTTGGACAACTCTATGTATAACCCTAACGAATGGGTGGGTCAATAATTGAATATGACCATGTACTTAGTATTATTGGACGAATATTGGCGTTGTCTCAGAAAGACAAGTTACCCCTTGATTGGGTGAGTTGTTGCCATTTCAAATGTGAATTTTGTTACGACCTTCGTTATTGTGGAATTTTTAACTTTTTGACTTCAATTTGAGTTTACTCGACATTTTGATTTATGGATGCATATATATGTCATGTGTGGAAATTCAATTTGTATGAAACATATTAGTGAATAAATGATATTACGGTCATATAAGGCTTGTAAGTTATATCATCGTATTTATTAATTTATGACCAAAAACTGATATGCAATTGTTTCAATTGACCTTTGGTAATAAAATAGTGCAAATTTTTAGGACAAACTATAGGGGAAACTATTGATGCACTTTGCAATTTCACTATTAATGTTGAACTCAATTGTGGTGTTGACATCATAAAAATGGAGTAATAACAGGATCAGCTTTGAGTCGAGCACAATATTTAAATGTACTATTGAAAAAATGTACAAACACTGAAAGGTAATAAAGTACATATTTACCATAATGGTGGTGTTTGTAATATTCATATGATTTGAAGTATTTAATTATTTTATGCTCGATTCTAACTTACATTGCATTCAAATCAGTCATCAAATTATAACTATGAATGAATACCAGCAATGTTGAAAACAAGCCCGTTAATGACATTCTGAAAATGGTTGCAATACTACAAAGGATGGGGTTGGAGTATAGTCGCAGACAAACGCAAAAATAATTTAAAATTCAAATTATGTACGTTAATACTTGATGGGACATTTGTTGTATGTATATAATGATGATGAAACACCATTGCAGTAGGACGTGACATAACATGCTTTTCTAGAAGCCGTCGCATATCACTAGCTAATTCACCCGCAAAATTGGATGACTAATGAACAGCAAAAGCATAATCATTTAATTTGTAAAATTATATTATTATTATACACTACTATTATATTATTAGTATCATTATTATTGGTATTAATATTCGTATTATTATTATCGTCGAACAGGTATGAACTAAGTTACATAGTTTCACAACTGTGGTGACTGATATGAGAATGGCGGACTCCACTTTGTTGGTAACGGATGGATTTTCGACTGTTAGCCCGACTGAAGTGAAAAAAAATTTATGTCATTCAGAACATGTTGATACCAATGGTCTCCCATTGCACGAACCAAGGTAAGCACTGCATGTCCTCTTGAGGTTGCATTGTATGGACAATATTATGGTCTGCGATGTGATGCACCATCATATTACTGATATTTAACTTTGTTGACACACAGCTTTGTGAAATAGATGCTGACGTTAATGTGGGGGGAGCAACTATTGCTAATAATGTGATTGACGACAAGGTAGAATAGACATAATGTTTACGCTCATTTACTAATGCATATCATCAACGTCTCTAAAAGATTCTGTCAAATTTTGTATGTAGAAACTACAAATGAACGATGATAAAGCTGTGTTACAACATTTAAACAGTAAGATAGACAAACTTAGTCACAGGTTGGAGGTAAGTACTCTGCAAAATGGTAACTTTTCTAAATACATGGATGTATTTTGCAACTACAGCTGATATGGTGATTATACATATTTGTCATACATATAGACTATGGATGCACGTGGACAAAGGATGGAAACACACTATCAACACCTTTGTCGTTAGTATGAACAAATGACTTTGCTGTTGGAATCATCAACAAAAAATGACACTACGCAACAGAGGAACTTGCGTCCTGGCAGTAGAGTGGTTGGCATGAATATGGGCGGTAGTAATACAGGACTTTGTAGTTCTGGTCACTTTTTGAAATCTCATCCAGCAACTATTCTTACCGGGAACGTTAAACGTATACCTCAGACGTCTACTGTCATGCTTAATGTATCATCCGATGAGGATGAAGTGGAGGGTGCCAAAGGCAATGTTACTATGGATAACACAATGACAGAAGCACAATCGGTAAACGTGGACCGTAATTTGTGTAAGTCAAGGTTCAGCATCAAGACTCCACTCGGGATGTCTCCAATTCAAAACAAGTCTATATTTGGAAGACCACGGGTTACAAATGTATATGTACAATATGGCATTTTGTTACACATTTGTCGACAATTACATAACCGTTAAAAGTTGTATACTTTTAATACTGCTTATTTTGTCATGGTTGCAGGAAAAATCCCTCGCATCATCAACCAACATTGCTGAGGCCAAATGTAAATATTCCCCATCGATGTCACCTCAGCCTTCGAAGGTCATCAAGGCTGATGAGCGTTTTGGGTTGACCATCGGCAAGCGTAAGAGGTTTCAGATAGGTGATTCGAAGAACATGATAACAAAGATTAGAGACGAAACATATGGTAGTATCAGCAATAAAAAAAATCAGTTGGCCATTTCGATAAACCCAGGAAAACCGCAAATAGCGGTGGCAATAACTACACTTTGCCACCAGTAAGTGCATACATACATATATATATATATGTTAATATCAAAACGGCCATCTGAAAGTTAACAGCTTTATATGTATATTTAGTTAAATATGTTTTTTAATGGTGGTTGATGCAGCACATAAAATGCAAATTTAGGCCCACTACGGATATGGGTCTAACCCAAGAGGAAGTGAAAATTTGTTGTTATCTGTGGCATCCGGATGCTGATCCTAAGTAAGTCATGGTATACCATATATGTCTTCATGTCGTAATGAATGGATATAATTTTTGATTTTGTTGCAGTGAGATGATATTAAAAATTGATGATACAAATGGAAAGAGAAAGGATTTCAATTGCATGTGTCCTGGAAACAATGCCACAGAGGAAGTACAATTAATATTTTATGAAGCAATGCCTAACATTTGATGATATTATTATATTGCATGTATTGTATAAACCATATGACGTAATTACAATGGCTTTGCGATTAGGTTATCAATTGGATGGCTACAAAGGCAACTTGGTTGCAGAAGCATGTTAGCCATCAGACCGTATGGAGTCTTCCTCCACAGTTTGCAGTAAGGTCATTGTGTCTTAAAATATTGTTATCAAACTATGGGGTCAAAATTATTGGTTAATTATATTTATATGCAAATAGAGGGATGTCAATGAAGGCACAACAATTAGTGATCTTGTCGACACATACTGTAAAGCCTGGATGGAGCCTTATGAAGAACTTCAATATGTTAGTGTCAAATGATTATGACATGTAATATTGTTATTGGTAGTTGGCAAAAAATAAGGATGACCAGAACATAACTTATTGCTTTGTTGTCAGATATACCTGCCAGTGCAAGACCTACATTGGGACCATTGGTATCTTGGTGTGATGTCCATTAATGAGAAAACCATCTACTACTTTGATTCTTTCATGGACCCTGATGTCGTCGAAGTAGGACAGAAGTGTTGAGGAACGTGGTATGGGTTGTTAACTTTTTTATTGCCAATATTTCAACATCATCTGTCGTTTAAATATGTTATGCTTATTTGGAATGTAGTGTGAAGTTATAGCCCAGATTGTGGACACCGACACCTACCCTGTTAATTATTTGAAAAGTGTATTTCATGAAGCGAGTTGGGAATTGAAACAGGTAAGGGCATTCCGAATTATGGTCATAGGTAAATACGTTAAACACGTCATTCACTAAACCAATAACATTTGTGCAATGTGATGTCCTTTGTATTTGGTGTTATGATTTTCAGCAACAACTCTGGCATATGGGTAATGAAATGGATGGATATAGAGTACTGCTTCACGCCCTATGTTGTAGGCCTGGTCAGCCATTGACATTAATCAGCTTTATTTTATATGAAATCTTTGATATCGAATGTTTGCAAATATAAATTTGGTTACATTTTTTGACCACCAGGTCGATGAAAAGGTTGCTCGCATGAAATTGGCTATTGAATTGGTATCATCTGCACACAATGAATTGTGGAAGGAAATACAGAAAAGGCTTCAAGTGTTCTGGAAGACGGTTTGTTACCAACCTCTAGTAATTTGAATGGTTTGTGTGTATCTTTTGTTATATAAGTCGCATTGCATTTCCAGTCGATGCTGTGTTTTGTGTTATGGTAGACCCTAATTCCATGACGTTGGATGTTATGGTAAACCATAACATTTTTTTAAACCTTGGTGGTTTAATGGTTATGGAAAACTATGTCTGGACTGCCTATTAAGTGGTTATATTGTAAGCTATTTTTTAGTATTTAATGGTTATATTTTTTTGTGTTTGATAGAGATATCTAGTATTACCTGATGAATGGAGGGTCCATCATGTCAAACTTACATCGAAAAATTTATTATATACTGAACTGCTATTGAATTTAATACTTCCCATTTCATTTACATTAATCGTTTTTTTCATAAAAAAATTTATAATAAATACGAAAAAACATTGATGAACATTAGCAACAGCTAACACACATTAAACATTAACATAAGTCATTTATCCAAATACATTTATAAGTCATTAAAGATGTAAACATTACACAATTAGGAGCGTCTTCATTTTTTGAAACTGCACAATGATAACATGATTTCGAATTTTATGTTACATCACTTCATGGTCATATACTACCTTAAGGGCGAAAACAATTAATTAATTCAGTAGCAAATTACAAATTTTAATTCAAATTGTCAAATTTCCAATTAGTAGTTAATATAGACAATAAAAAATATGCTATGTTAACTACCATGTAACATTGTTTTAAAAAAAAACAATTGGACAATTAAACAGAATGAAATTGCAAAATTTGTGTTTTAAAATTTTACGGATAAACCTTCAAATTCCTAAGCAAGGTCACGACTTTAAAGTCATGGGAGGGGGTGTCCATTTAAAAATCAAGCGTGCGGATAGAAGAGCAAAACAAAACACGACTTTAAAGTCGTAAATGTATATACGACTTTAAAGTCGTATATACATTTAGTCGTATAGGAAATAAATATAGCAGTTATTAATTAAAGTGATATATTTATTAAATGATTTAAAAATGTTGACAAAATTTGAATTGTTAAGTTTTGTTTCATGTTTATAGTTTTGGTATATGTTTTTAATTGTTGAATGTTGTTATTTTTGTTTTAATTAATGGTTCAAATTTAAAATTTTTTAGTATTGTATCAAAATTTCGTTGTCAATTTGTTTTATTGTAATTATTTAATGTTTAATATTTTAAAAAACACTTGAGAATGATAATCGTAAACGATACCATCAATTTTTAAACATTAAGCAGTTAATAAAACAACAATAAAACAATTTGACTTTAAAAACATATAACAAAATTACAAATATTAAACAAAAGTTCAACATTTCTTTTTAAAATAATTAACTTATAATTTTATTTACGAAACTTACCAAAATGATTAAAATATTAAACACAACTGTAATAATTATTTTTTAAATAGCTATATAAATAATGTATACAAATTTTTCAAAATTGACAATTAATTTTTGTCAACATTTTAAACAAACATAAGGGACACAAAAACGATTACAGTACCCTCCCTTTTTGGTAATTAATTTAAAAACTATCCTAAATGGTAATTATAAAAAATACAGCTGATAACATAACAAAGCTGAAGTCAGTAATTTTAAGTAATTGTTGGCCCAAATATAAAACTAATTATGATATTTAATTTAATAAACTAAAGTCTTATGTCAATATAAAAAATGTACAAAAGAATTAAATGTATACAGTAAAATTGACGTCAAATATCCTACTTAAGATTTGTGGGCTTAGGTGTAATGATGACTTGTGAACTTAAATTGTAATGTGATATGGCATATCGCGCCAAAATAATCCAATCCCACGTCAGACATCCATCCATCGAAAGTCATATCTTTAGGGTACGGGTCAAAATAAATAACAAATGGGAACCACACATAAAAAAAGTAAACTGTAATGATTATTATTCAACTTCAATTTTCATATATAGCATATATTATAAGAAAATATGGACATATTCAAAAAATAAATAAATGAACACAGTACACAAACGCGTCCATGTCAAGTCACTTTATTTTGGTGAGAATTGAACCAAATTTTTTTTTAACAACTGGGAACCATTGATTTCGTGGAGATGGAATCCCTACGCGTGGAAATGCAACTTTATTGGTTCCCCATGCGGCCATCGTCAGTACACAAATGCACGGATGATGCAGCCTAAATTGCTTCACTTATGTCGAGGATACACAACCCTTTCCAAAGATTAGAACAATCCTGCACACATTACTTTATTTAGCCTAACCAACCTTTGTGCTGACAACAACCAACATGGATAAAGGTGGAAATGCTACAAGAAGATGCCATGCAGAGCCATATTCAATTGGAACCACTGGGTAAGATCACGGGAAATGACTATCAATTGTTAATACAGCCATTGGTAAACTATGAAACTTAGCATTTGAAATTTTTTTTTATGTCATACACAGTGGTCGTCAAGAGACAGTGATGGACATACAAGCGGATGGTAACATTCTGTTAAAACACTCATCTGTGAGTATTAATACTGTAAACCTTCATGTTGTGCGAGATGACAAATATAACATTCTGATATGTCAAAGCCAATACTGAAAAATGCTTAATGTGTCCAGACACACCCCTAGCAACTCAGAAAACAGTGGCAAATATGCTGAAAACCATTGAGGTTATTTCATTTGGTTGAACTTTGTGGTTTGTTAATAATATAATGGTTGCGAAAAATGTTAACGTAGAACGGTAATGTAAAAACTTTTGTTATCACTTTCATCAGGATCTGCAGGCTGAGGTTGTTAAGCTAAAAAAACTTGAGACCAAAGTGCATAAATTAGACGAAAGCAGCACTGCACTATTGAAGTTCATGACGCGATTTGTGATAAACGATTTACGCTCATGGAGCACAACACCTTATGACAAGTATAACTCCACAGCAGACGATGTTGTCACTCCAAACGTCGGTTCGACAAACCCAGACAAAAGTAGCATGTGTACGACTGACAAAAGATCAAATGTGGTTTCTAGTAATGACCATGGGGTACGTTATACTCGTAAACACTACTACTGTAATTGTTTTTGATTGACAAACTAATAAGCGATAAATGTTTGGAAATGTAGGAAGTTGTAATGGGTGAAATGAGTACATGAGCCATTCAAAAAATGGGGAACTTGAGAAGGAAACTTTCATTCCATTCCCCTTTAACTGAAAGCAAGGACAATAACGGAAACCAACACTGTTCGTCTACTATGGGGGAAACCACCAACGAAACACTTAAAAGGAAGTCACCAATGGAGGCAATGGACAACAAGAGGGATTGGATTCGGTCAGAGGCAGCACTGGAATACGTTGAATACGTCCCAGGGGTTAGTACATAAGAGGATTGTGTTGTGCGTATGATAATTTCAATGTTGTTGGAAAACCTAAAAACTTATTTGTGTTCTTTATTAGGATATCATGTCTGTTTTTTATCCGACAAAGGACATGCAGCTGACAAAAGATGAAATTTGTGTGTGTGCATATGTCTTTAACGCCACAATGGATAAATAGTAAGCTAAATTGGCCTTTTAAGCTATCAGGTTGTGTTATTCACACAGTAAAAATAATTTACGCTATATAGACGATAATGTGGTATGTTTATATAAGGGGCAAAGTTTATGTTCATAACCATTTTATTGACATGCCAAACCCATAACTGACACACTGTTCTGTTTGTTGATAATGTTAATTTTACAGTGATATCGTCGTGGTAATAGGCCATGAGATATTATGGAGGCTTGATTTTCGTAGTCTATCTCCATTGAACCCAATAACACCCTCGGTATGTAGTATGTCACCAACCATTATGTTGCTATTACACTTTCAATGTAGACAATGCCTGCTGAGAGCTAACATCATGATGCTTTTCAAACAGATAGTTCATCTTATGTCGTTGGTCATTACCAAAAAGCACTCATCAAAACCAAACGGAACAGTGTGGTGCATGAGTCCATTTTTTGCAGTATATTACGCTAAACCTTTGTTCTTAATTCCAATAAATTATGTTATCGTACAATTTGTCTCTCTTAACCATTGAAATTAACAGAAGGACATCTTGGATGGAAAGACCATGTGCCAATTATTGGGTAAGTATGGTGAGCAATGGATGCCCGTATATGACGAACTATCACTGGTATTGGCCTAGAACTGCTTTATTAATTACAGCATCAACGTATTTTGGCCCTTTCATGTAACTCCTTTATGTTGCTGTAGATTTATGTACCGTTGGTCGACGTCAAAAACCAATTTTCTTTGATGGTCATATATCTAAATACACACAACGTATACCATCTCCGTTCCAACTTAGACGAAGATGAATATCAACAGACAAAGGCGAACATGCATGACGTGGTAAGCTAAATAATCATTAT
>PYAF01000543.1:882639-899182 GCA_007407185.1 Glycine tomentella | reverse complement strand
ACAATTATACATTATAAATTTAGAATGATTATGAAATTGAATTATCAATAAATTCTTGTATTTAAATTTGAAGTAAAAAATGGAGTGCTTTTATAAATTAAATACTGTATTTCAAATACAATTAAATTAATTTACTTATTTTCTCACTCCTAATAAAATAAGTGACATAATTAAAAAAATATCAATAAGTAAAATTAACATAAAGCATGTCCTAATATTTAAGAGGAAATCAAATCAACTCAAATCTTCTCAAATTTAACTATGAATTTAATTAAAATATAAATCTAGTTACTCAAAGCATGAGAAGATTTAATTAGTAAATTTTTAACTTGAAAATACTAATTGAGAATTTTTTTAACTTAGAAGTATTTTTTTCTAAACTTTCTTTTATTGAAATGATTATTAGAAATAAATCTCAATTAAATAAATAATATTTTGAGAATGGTCTCACTAAATAAAGTAAAGTTAATTAAGAGTTGCTTATATTTTAAATGAATATATATGATTTTTTTTCTTATATTGTTTTGTTATGTGTGAGATATGAGATAAGAAGGAGTTTTAATTTAATTTAATTTTGTATACTTGGTGCATAAGTAAAAATAATTAAATAAGTACTCTTAAATACTTTCAATTAATTAAATATTTTTTATGTAATAAAAAATCTATATTAATTTTTTAAAAATGCAATGAGTTTAATAAAAAACAAATTTTTATTCACTTAATCTACACACTTGATATATAAGATAAAAATATTATTAATAGTTCTAATTTTTTTTGTTGACACAAACTATTATCACTTCTCTTAATTGGTTTAATAATTCTACATCTAACACAAATAAAAATCACTTGAATTATAACATAGCCTTTTTTATTAATTGTTAGTAATTGTTAAAGAATCTCTACAGTCCACACTATACATTGGCATTTGGCAGCATGCATCTCACCGAGTTAAAGGGCACATGTCCTTTCCTTCCACGACAACGTGGCATTCGGATCCGATGAAGTGTGTCCAACGTCATGATTTGGACATTGTTGTCATTTCAAATAATACGTAGGACTTTTTAATTCCCTGTTGAGTTCCCACCAAAGTCCAAGTTAGACACACGAACCGTTCAACCGCACACAACACAAGAACGTTTGAGTTGAACAAAGCGAAGGCTCCTGAACGGGACCAAACAACACAAACCAACTGGTCTTGTTGTGTTGAGCCTAATCTCTATCAATTTTCAATATTTTATACTATTCGTATTCTTATTCTTCCAGTTATATATGGTAAGGATGGGTTGTTGTGGATATCGTTGGATATGTTTCATATCTTTCATTTTATCTTTGTGTCCATTGATTTTTTCCCAAGTCACTATCTTGTGGTTTTCTTTCTGTTGTAGCCAAGTTGGGTTGGATAATTGGATTCTTTGGTGTCTCTGTGTGTGACTGTGAAAAGGATGTGTCTTTGATGATGATGGGATGCTTTTGCTAACCTCACTTTCTTCTTCCTGTGTATGTGATCACAATTCATTTCCTGGGATTTTTTTAAAATTTTGTCATTGCATGTTTCTGAATTTTGTGTGTTTAAGACTGGGATTTCGTTTTTGTGATTCTGGGTTTTGGAAAAGGTGCGGTTTTGATGGGTGTGGGAGTATGGTTTTTCGTTGCTGCTTGATCATAAGTGATTTTTTCTGGTGAATTCAGAGGGGTGTGGATGAATTTGATAGTATTTTCCGTTGGTTGTGTTGTGTGAATTTGGGGTGAAGTTTGCCTGCGATTTCACTTTTTTTCTTTTAGGGTTGACCAATATAGCATTAAGAATTTTTAAGTTTCACGAATAGCTTCGTTACAAAGAAAATTGCTTCTATGTGGCTCAAATTTCAGTACCATTTTAAGATTGGTTGCTTTGAGCTTTCTTTTATTCATTATTAGGATTCGAATCCATCCTTTTGTTGTTTGCTTGGTATGATTGAGAGCACTGCCCAATTTTGTTATCTTGTTAAAACTCAAATATACACTGTATTGCTTGCCACAAGATCAGTGCACATTGTTGATCTATTGGAAAATAGTTTATAATATAAGCATCTTTTATGGACTATAATGATGGCATATGACTTAGGGATTTGCAGCTTCATGTTTGAAAACATACCTTGTTGTAGAGAAACTCTTTGAACTGTCTAAAATTTAGACATCAGATGAAATTTATTGTTAGAAATAGGATTCATTTCGCCATTCATGAGTAGGGGAAATTCCTTATGTTAAATAGTATGATCTATCAGTATCATCCTTCCTGTTATGTATTATGGATGAAAATTTTCTTTTATGCCTGAAAAGTTGGTTATTTTGGCTTAGTTTTATCAAAGGTATGCTTTGCTAAATTATAAACTAAATGAAGGAGGAACAAAATGTGCAATTTTATTTCATTTTCTCCTCCTTGTATCCTTCTTTTCCACTTTTTAACTGTTAGGTTTGTCTTTCTACATGTTCTATGGGAGATAAAAATGTAAACACTATGAAATGAGACAAAAACTGAAAAGGATTGCAAGCTAAAGTCTCTCATTTATTCGTTGCAGGTTTGTATTTGCTAAAGCTCCCACCAAAGGTGCAACAATGGGTACTACCATTGAAGCAGATGACACATATACCGGTACTATCATTGAAGCAGATGACACATATACCAAGATCCTAGGAAGATGGCCAGTCTTTTATTATGGCATGGGACACATGCTCAATGACATAACTGCTGCTTGTTGGTTCACCTATTTATTATTGTTCTTGACAGATATTGGACTTTCACCAAGGTGCATTATATGAATTCTTTTTCACTCATCAACTAGTTAAGCTAATGGTTAGGTACAAATCTAATTGATAGGTTGATTGGAAGTAGCCTGGGATGCTTTGGTCTTACTCTTATGTAATAAAGACCTGACATATTTAAATGGTTGGTGGACAAGCAAGTTATTTTTGTAAATTGTAATAGCAGTTATTCCATAAAGGAGATACTTGGTAATATAACGTGGTGACTGCAGTAGACTGGCCTCAATTGGCATAGATGCTTTAGTTGTGTTCAGTAGTGAACTTGTGAACATACCATGATAGAAACCTTCAGCTGAATTATGTAGGGGACTAGGTGGAGCTGTGTTAGAAGTAACCTAGTGGTGTGACCTAGAGTATCTCTCAGAGGAGCTGGGCTCTGGTAGGAGAAATTGACATTACTCTGGTTTATCTTACTATTAAAGAATATTTTCCAGTACCAATTTTTGTTATCTGCATTCTTTACATTTATGATTCTACCTTACTATGTCATTATCTTCATTCTAGTCTGGTTCTAGTAATATGTATATATCCTTTTATAGAAAATATGTTGCATGCTATTTTGGACGGTTAATGGTGCAATGTTATGCAACAGCAGACAGAAGCTCCAATGAAAAGGAGAAAGAACAAGTTATTGGTTTAGATTATTAACTAAACACCTCTGGCATAGCAGGGTAGTGAAAATACAACTCCAAAACCCCATGGAGAGTGAGTGTCAATTCACTATTCCTAAGACTTGAAAAATAACTGATGCCCCTTCTACACCTCTGGCTCCTTCCTAAAAAATCCATATTCCCTAAGATATGTAACAAATCCTAACTAACATGCACCCGGATACAGATCACATTCTTTCTTCCTTTTCACATACAGCCATGACACCTTATTCATATTTGGATCTGCTACAACATTAGAAGGTCCATCTTGTTTAGGCCCAACAAATACCTGCAATTCTTTTGGGCTGAGATACAATTAAAAAATTTCAAGATGTGAAACATTCAATCATCAAGAACATGGTAAAAAGCTTAGTATTGTAAGATCTTACAAAACAATCTGTTGGATACTTCCATATTTCATGTTTTTGACATTTCTTTGTTCCCATTTCATAGGAATGCAGCTGCTGTGATGCTTTCAGGTCAAGTGGCTGATGGATTTGCCACCATATTTGTTGGTGAACTGGTATTTAAGCCTTATTTCCCCCTTTGTTCTAAGGAAATATTTCCCATGCTTCTGTCACTAAACATCACATTCATCTGGCCTTACTTTTTTTTTTTTGGTTGATTTTTTCTCCTTGTGTTGCTGTCTCCCTTGGGGTGGGGGAGTGTATAGCTTTAGCCTGTGTAATAACTGAGTAACCAGATCTTTTTTGGAAACTAAGCTGAGTTTAATTGATGGTTTTCTGCATACCTCATATATCTTATAAACCTTCACTGTCACATAAAACCGTTAAGTTCATTTAAATTCTTAGTTATACATCCAAATACCTTTTTGCTAATTTTATCTAGAAGTAACATGAAGTAAAGAATCTAAGTAAATAGAACAAAATCACTTGTGTTTTTCTTTGGTGCTACACTTTTCCCTGATCTTATTCTGTGCTTTCACAACTTATTTCTGATTGACATGTAATTTATGTTGTCTTGCTTGATAGATAGACAGGTTTGGACACTTCAAGATATGGCATGGTGCTGGATCTTTATTGGTCGCAATTTCATTTTCGTCTGTTTTTGGTGGTTGTTTACCATGCAAACTGTTTAGTTCCAATTCATGTACTTTTGAAACTGTGAGTTACAGCGTGTTTGCAGCAATCTTCAATTTGGGCTGGGCTGCTACTCAGGTTTCTCACATGTAATAATTTCCTCAAATTAATCTTTTCCATTTGATGCTGAAAATTAAAACTAAAAGTTTGAATGTCAAAATAGAAGTGGTTGGATGGTTTGGTCACCTATAAAATGATATTCCAATGTGTGCCCTTGGTAGCTTAAACTATAAATTTGAAGTATCTCAACATCATTGACTTTTTGGTAGTTATGTGATATCTATATTGGGATAAGCCATAATTTTGTTTAGAAATCCATTCAGATGAAAGGATGATGACTGGTATGTGGTTTTCTTGGTGATGTTGGTGGAATATTGTAACAATGATGCATGATTTTGTTATTTCATCTTTAACTGCTAATCATAATTACCAGTAACCGAGTCTTGAAATGATAGGCAACATTCATTTATAATTTTGTTAAGAAATCCATTCACATGAAAGGATGATGACTGGTATGTGGTTTTCTTGGTGATGTTGGTGGAATATTGTAACAATGAAGCATGATTTCGTTATTTCATCTTTAACTGCTAGTCGTAATTACCAGTAACCAAGTCTTGAAATGATAGGCAATATTCATTTATAAACCAAGTAACACCAGTGAACTCTGTAATGTGACACTTTACATGTATAAAAGAATAATCAAATGAAAAAGAAAAAGGTTCCTAACCCTTCAATTTAAATTTATGTTCATTAGTGTCTTCTTTGATTGCTCTTTTGAAGGTCCATGGTGAGTTGCATCACGCTGAACTCTACAAGCAGAGTGGCACTGGCTAGCTGTCGCAATGCTTTTACCATGGTAAGTTCTAGTGAAATTTCCATATAAATCAATACTATGTAAACATGAATTACTAATGTATACAACTAATCATCTCTGAAGGTTGCGAACCTGAGCCTGTATGCAGTTGCTTTGATAGTATTCAGTGTCATCAATGGAAAAACACATGACGATGTTGAAAATCAGGTATGTTTGATAGTAATTATTTGGATCCATCTTTAATCAGCTGCTGTCAAGCATAATCACTTTTTTACTCCTAATGAGCAGTACCGCTGGATTGCATATTTGTCAATTTTTATTGGATGTTGCTTTGTGGGGGTATTTCTAATTGCAACTAAAGAGCCCAGGTGTGCTTCTTGGCTTACTGCTGCTATTATTCATGGATTAAAGCCTTTTTCTGTTCACAGATAATAGTAGACATACTGTATGTCTGGAAAGATGTTCTTGTACAGACTATTTACAATATCAAGATGCTATATTCGTCAGTTGTAAATATGAGGAAAAACAATGCTTGAATAACTCCTTTGAAGACCGATTAAGTGAAAATATTAAAATTATCGATCTTTACCTTGTAAAGAAATTGTGAAAAAAAAATGTAGACTTGGTATGAGAGCAAGCTTATAATTGTATAACTTTGACCAAACAAAGCATGTTATCATCATATTGATGCAAGTCAATTATATCCCTCTTGAAACTCTTGCAAAATAGGTTGCTTGAGCAGTTTAGCTACTATTTTAGAATTGAGCATTTTTCTTTTGTTTTCTTCATAGATTGAAGGTGGGTGTACATGGAATGGTTCATGCAAGGATTTCATGGTATTACTGGTTCAAGAGAATTCTGTACTATCAGGTTGCTCTTGTTTATGTTCTCACTAGATTGGTTCTCAATGTTTCACAGGTTAGCACACTGTTTCTTTCTTGCTTATTGGTGTTCATTATCTTGTAAGAGGAGAGGCTTGATATGTTTAGGTTATGCTATATGTTGGATATAGGGCATGAGGAAGACACTCATTCAGGAGCATAATTAAAAAGAAACTGAAAAAATTTCCAATGAAACATAACAATAATATATATGGTATATGAACATTTTGATACCAAAATGGCTTCTTTTTCAGGCATACCTTGCTTTCTTTGTCATCAATGACCTTCAAATGGCCCAATCAGCCAAAGCTTTGGTACTCTACAAATTTTGTCCATTTTAATTTCATTGTAGTTCATTTAGCTTTAAATAATTTGAAGTTTGAATAATGGCATGGCTGACTGTCTGATGATGTAGGTTCCTGCTCTCATATACATCTGCAGCTTCGTTGTGTCTATAGCATTACAGGTTTCCTCATTAAATAAGTATCCTTAATGGATATCTTTCTATATTACATTTCATTTGCCGATATTTGATTCTCCACTGTTAACTTAATCTAACCTTTGTAGGAGATTGCATGGACTGGCCGAATGCTTAAGGCCTACTACTCTGCTGGATGCATTCTTTGGATTTTTTGTGGTGCAGTGATCCTTCTTTTAACCACAAATATGAGTTATGTCATGTACATAGTATCCGTATTCATTGGCATAGCAAATGCTCTCATGATGGTATGATGTGATCTTTACTTCATTAAATTGACAACAGTAAAGGAAATATATGTATCTTTTCCACATTTTGAAGCCCATTTCTCTTTGATGACATATTGGACATAGTTGAACCAGTGTACAGTTGTAAAACTATTTTACTTGTTCCTTAGACATAACAACATGAGTCAATAAGAGTAAACAAGTGCTCAAATTTTCCCCCTTCCCTCCATTACAATCCTTTCCCTTCCCTTGAACCAAATGCATTGTTAAGTCGGCATTTTTCAGGTTGATGTTGATTTCTAAATAGTTTTAAATTTTAAATTAGTTACTAGTTTAAGAGACATGTGAGATGGTTTCTTGGTTTAAGTTTTTTAACCCTCCTATCTAACATAGTATTATAAATATATATCCTTCATAAATTCCAGCAGTCACAGTTCAAACTACTATTATTTAGTTTTTTTTATTGTATGTACATATTCCTTGGTTCTTATTATAGGTGACTGGAGTAAGCATGCAAAACTTTCTCATTGGAGAGAATCTTAATGGTTGTGCATTTGTTGTTGGATCATTGAGCTTTTTGGACAAAATTTCATGTGGGATTGCTTTATATGTTCTTCAGTCAAACCAAAGTAAGTTTCTTAAATTTCTTTTCTTATAGTGGAGTTGAACATCATTTTTCTAATCATATATTGTTCAAATCATCAATGTAGATCTCTCTCCACAGATCCAGGCAACAACCGAATTCCCCTTTTCAGTTACAAGGGTTGGTTTGGGTCTCGTTCCTGCATTTTGTGCTCTAGTTGGGGTTGTAGTAACTTGTACCATGGATTTCCACAATCCTTCAAAGTCTTTGACGGCACCACTATTGGCCTAGTGGTGTCATTGGACATAATCATTGACCTTCTCTAACACACAAAGGTAAAGGGATATATCATGGAGAAATTTTAGCTGCTCTGACCCATTGGAAAATTCTAGCAGCAAGTAGTACTGAAAATATTCACTTTATATATAATCTTGTATATTTATTGAATTGTTGTTAATTGTAACAAATATTACGTCAAATGTGCATAACATGTCCACATTTGATTAAAATGTAACATTCACAGTTTCGTGAACTTCTCGTTGACGATCTGAAATGGAAAATAATAACTATGAATTATGTGTTGTCCTTAAGTCATCTTTTTTTTTTTTCTCCATTTCCCACAAACACTATCTAGTCACCTCCAATCGCGAAAACAAGGTCATTGACTCCAGACACCATTTTTCGACCTACTGATGTTTGTTTGCGGCGCGATTTTTTTCGTTCACCTCATCGACCTTCCATCTTTTGATTTGAGGTGACTTATGAACTCTTCTAATAATAAGAGTGAGGAGCTTCGTGCCTCTCCTAATTATGATGGTATTTTCATCTTTAAGATTGAGTATGAGAAATTTCACAAGGTGATGTCTCAATTTGCTAAAGCAACTAGTCATGTTGCTCAACAAGGTACGACATTCCATGTTAATTGTAGTAATCATTGGATTCTCGATTTAGGGACTTCTGATCATATGACATGTCATGCAACCTTGTTTTGTTCTTATACCCTTTACTATCAATTGTCACGAATAAGAACAGTCGACGGCAGCTTCTCTATTATTGCTGGAAAGGGATCCATTAAACTTTCTGAACACATTACTTTGAACTCGGTCTTTCATGTTCTATCTCGTATTTGTAACCTCATCTCTATTAGCAAACTTACATCTGAGTTAAATTGTGTTGCGAAGTTCTCTGTCCATGCTTGTGTTTTTAAGGAACAGGACTCAGGACTGAAAATTGGCAGTGCTAGAGAGGAAGAAAGGCTTTACTATTTTGAGAAAGATCCTAATGAAATAAAAAAGATTGTGCATCATTCATTATCTTTGTCTGATGATTGTAATGATGTTTTGCTGTGACATCGTCGGTCAGGATACCCAAATTTCTTTTATCTTTAGAAGTTGTTCCCAAACTTATTTATCAATAAAAAAGCCAGTTCTTTTTCTTGTGATATTTGTCAGTTTGCAAAGCATCCTCGTGTTTCTTATCCTCTTAGAGTTCATCATGATTCTTCTCAATTTACCTTGATTCATAGTGATATATGGGGTCTAGCTCTTGAAAAAAATATCTCTGGTGCTCGTTGGTTTATCACTTTTATTAATGATCATTCTAGGGTATGTTGGGTATATCTTTTAAAGGATAAGTCTGATACTGCATCTACCTTTAAAAACTTTCATGCTATGATTCAAACTCAGTTCCAGACCTCTCTAAATTCTTCAAATTGACAATGGTACTGAATATTTTAATTCTGTTCTTGGAGACTATCTCACCCAGCATGGTATTCTCCATCAAAGTTCTTGCCCTAACACCCTTCAACAAAATGGGGTGGCTGAAAGAAAAAATAGACATCTTCTTGAAGTTGCTCGAGCTTTTTTGTTTACTGTCCCTAAATATCTATGGGGAAGCTGTCTTGCATGCATCATATCTCATCAATCGGATGCCTTCTAATGTCCTAAATTTTCATTCCCCTCTATCTTGTCTTATCGACACTATTCCTTTTTTTTGGGCTCATTCTTCCTTTCCTCCCAAGTTGTTTGGTTGTTTGTCTTTTGTACGTGTTCCTTCCCATCAAAGGTCCAAGCTTGATCCTAAGTCTATTCGATGTGTCTTCATAGGATATCCTTCTAACCAAAAGGGTTAAAAATGTTACTTACCTTCTCTTCGTAAGGTCTTTGTTTCTATGGATGTCACATTTTATGAGACACAATCCTTTTCTCCCTCGACTTCTCTTCAGGGGGAGTCTATTTGGGTAGATGAAGATAAGTATTAGAAACCAAATGAGTCTGTTGTGTTTACCTTTGCCTTTGGAGACAGGGGGAGTTACTGTGCCAGAGACTGGAGATCCTCCTGGTAAATGGGAAAAAATTTACAGTAGACGAAAAACACCTCAGGATCCTCTAGACTGCCAAGATTCTGACTCGAGTCCTAGTTTCAGCAACCCAATACTTGAATGCGCTGATGCAATCGACCTAAATGTACCTATTGCTCTTCGAAAAGGTACTAGATCTTATACTGCTCGCCCTATTTCTCATCATGTCTCGTATGAAAAGTTATCCCCAGCTTTTCGTGCTTTCAACACTATTTTAGACTGTACAAAAATACCAAAAAACATCCAAGAAGCACTTAATGACCCAAAATGGAGGAATGCAGTCTTTGAAGAAATGGATGCACTTAAAAAAATGGAACTTGGGAATTTGTAGCATTACCCAGAAGAAAGAAAACAGTAGGTTGCAAGTGGGTGTTCACAATAAAATTTAATACAGATAATAACATCAACAAGTATAAGGCGAGATTGGTTGCTAAGGGGTTCACTCAGGCTCATGGGATAGACTATCAAGAGGCATTTGCCCCAGTTGCCAAACTTAACACTATCTGAGTTTTACTATCATTTGCTACCAACCTTGATTGGCCCCTGCAACAATTAGATGTAAAGAATGTCTTCTTGAATGGTGATTTACATGAAGAAGTTTATATGGATCTATCACCTAATTTTGAAAACGGAGACAGTTCAGTATGCAAGTTGAAGAAGTCTCTTTGTGGGCTTAAACAATTCCCTAGAGAGTGGTTTGAGAAGTTTACTCAAACTGTGAAGGGAAGAGGATTCCTCCAAGCTTAGACTGATCACACTTTATTTTATAAACACTCTGACAGTGGCAAAATTGCTATTCTCATTGTTTATGTTGATGATATAATTGTCACAAGAAATGATTGTGAGGAGATAAGCACTTTGAAGTAGTGTTTAGCTGACCAATTTGAATTGAAGGATCTTGGAGTCCTCAAATATTTCCTTGGCATGGAGGTTGTCTGTAGTAAGACAGAAATTTCTTTAACTCAGAAGAAATATATTCTAGACATGTTGCAAGAAACAGGAATGCTTGGGTGCAAGCCAGTAAAGACTCCAGTTGATTTGATCCTAATATTAAATTGGGAATTGAAGATGAGAAAGAAGTTGACAAAGAGCAATACCAGAGGTTGGTAGGGAAGTTAATGTACTTATCTCACACTTGACCTGATATTGCATTTGCAATATGCATTCTCCTAAGGAAAAAACACCTTAGTGCAGTTTATAGAATCCTCAAGTAACTCAAAAACACCCCTGGCCGAAGAATGTTCTTTTAAAGGGGACACAAGAGAATGATTGAAATCTATATAGATGCAGATTAGGCTGGCTCGACAATGGACCGAAGATCCACTTCAGGATATTGTATCTATGTCTGGAGAAATCTTGTGACCTAGAGAAGTAAGAAACAAACAGTTGTTGCCATAAGCAGTGTAGAGGCAAAATTTCGGGCTCTAGCCCATAATATTTGTGAAGGAATCTGGTTAAAAAGACTTCTTGAGAAATTGAAGATCTCTTATTCCCTACCTGTTAGATTGTATTGTGATAATAAGGTTGTTGTCAATATTGCTCAAAATCTAGTTCACCATGATAGAACTAAACATGTGGTGGTTGATTGTCATTTATCAAAGAAAAATTGGAGGATGGTAGTGTATGTTTGTCATATAAACCTACCAAAGAGCATACAACGGATATTCTTACCAAACGATTACAAAAGCCCACCTTTGAAGATTTGATTAACAAGTTGGGAATGATTAATATATATCTCCCAACTTGAGGGAGAGTGTAGAATATTCTAGAGTATTAAAATTAGTTGTGGAATGTTTTAGAGTATTAGAATTAGTTGTGAAATATTCTAGAGTATTAGAATAAGTGGTGGAATATTCTAGAGTATTAGAACTAGTTGTATATAATGAACTCTTTCGATTTCAATCTGAATGAATGAATAAGATTGATATTACAATAATTTCAATTAAAGTTCTACATGATCAATCTGATAAGTAGGGAGATAGATTTCTTTCGACATTGTTGTTTTTTAGAAGGCAAATAGATAATCTATTTATATTTATATAATTTCTAAGATGTGGGATATTATGTTGTTACCTCATTGAGGGGGCATTTGGTAGGAGAGAAATTTTTGGTTTTGTAGGAATTATAGGATAGAAAACTTAGTTTCTCATGTTTGATATACATTTTAAAAAATATCATTCCTGAAAAATTGTTTTTTAGAAATGTTATTTAATCTGCTTTTGTGGTCACTCTCACCACCCTCTTTCACCTCATCAGCAATAGAAACAGTTTGAGTGGTTTTTGTTTCCATTGTGACATGAACATCAACATCCTTTGGTGTTGCTTCATCATCATCCATTGCTGATTTGGTTTTCTCGTTGCCTTGCACTGGAAATTGTTGTTGTTGTTTCCTTGTTCTTCTTGACATGATGATGTCATAGTGGCGTTTTGCTGCAGGAGATTGAACCTCCATTAATTTTGCTATGTGGGATGATGATCTCTTTCAATGCTCCCACTAATTTTTGTGTTGTGAAATCTCTCAAAGGGAAGAAGCCATGGCTAGCTGCACTTAGACAGCAGGGTCACTCTTGCAAGAAGAGAAATGTTCATTTTCTTAAAGAGCAACCAAAGAGGGTTGGTTATTTAGTTTAGAGGCCTTTCAAAAAGGTGAAATGTCAGTTTTGTTTTTCATGTGTGAAAGTTGAAAGATTAACCCTCCAGACTCCAATGCAAATGAAGCTGAAGAAAATGAAGTGGGGGTAAGTATCGCCAAACTTTAGAAAATTCACTATAATGGGCCAATGCATGCTCCTTGGGCCTATGTCCAACTTCTGGAACTTCTTTACACACGGTTTATTTATTTGGATTTCGAAAAATGTTAACAATATTAACACACTTTTTTCAATAAACTTAAGTCAATAAAAATGTGTTAAAAATTACAAAATCAATAAAAAAAAGGTCTATGTTAAAAGAAATATGTTAGAATGTATTGCTAGCAATAATCTCTGAAGATTGTTATACTTGAACACTCTATATTATTTCATTTTTTTTTATTTTTTTATCACATCATTTATCAAATTAGTTTATTTTTCTTTTTCTTTATTTCTCTATGGCACCCACTCATTCATCCCAATTTTGGTGTACTTTAACCTGATTTTCTTTATTTGCCTTCTCTTTATCTACACTGAGTAGGTAGCTTTGCAGCTTTCAGGTGAAGCGGGAGCTCCATCCCCATGATTTTCTATTTCCCTGACCATATGATAAGGTAGTAGTAGATGGACTGAGAAAAACCGGAATTAGAATAAGGTCTAGTCTTGCATAATGTATTAAATGAACATAGCTTAATGTGTGCCTGTGGTTAAGTTTTTGGGTGTTTTGTTTGTTGTACTTGTAGTAGGTCAGTGGAAAGTCAGCGTTTTGCTAGGTATAGTTAAGTTCGTTACCTTTGAGCTCATTGTCTATAGTTGCCAAAAACAGATGACACATAATCTGTATGTGTGTGAAGGTAAGAGTTATGTTTCTTTCCTCCTTTCTAAGTCATTGAAAAGGGTATAGAAGAAGGTGTTAGGCTTGTACTTCCTAATTTGAAATTCATGATAATCACCTCTCTCCAAAGTACTAAATTACATGTTATGAGAGGGATAAAACACTAATTTTCATTATAAAAAAATCACAAGTTTTATATAGAATGATTTGTAGTTTTCTATCTTTAAAACTATTGTGATATAGTCTTAAGAAAAATGAGAAAGCATTTCCAAATAAAAGATAAATGTAATAGATCAGAAAAGAGATATAAATGAAAAGTAATTATTAAAGGCAATATATCTCAATATTTAAAAAAAAAAAAAATAATGTTGAAAGCCTTTCTATTTCTACACCCATGTTTTCATCAAAATCCATCATGATAGACCCCGCACTAAAGTAGAGATATCAAATCACCATCTGTAAGAAGCTTCTTTTTTTTTCTCCTGTTCTGTAACTCATAAAAGGCACTATGTTATTTAAAATTGGGAATCAATTTAAAGTTCGTTCAAATATGAATTCTAGTGTAGAAAATAGCAACTTAACGATTTGTAAATAACTTCTATTGAAACATTTTAAACTACACAGAATTCAATTGAAAAGCTATGTGTTTACTTCATCAAATTCAACACAGTTAACTAATGAAACATGTATTCTTTTATTTATTTATTTTTAAATATTTCAAATCCTCACTCCCAAATTCTGAATCAAAATCCTAAATCAATGGATTCAAAGGTCCAACACCCACATGCAATTGGATCTGCAGAGACAAAGAACTAAAAATCGAATTTAAAAAAAAATTAAAAAGTAAAAATTTAGTTAATCCTAAATTAAAATTAAACGTGGCAAACTTATATATATATATATATATATATATATATATATATATATATAAGTTTGATTTTGAGTAGGAACATATAGATGGTTCACCCGTACGTGCACCAGCATATAAAGAGCAAGGATCTTGAAGAAGCAAGGTTACATATTGCAAATCTAGTAATCATCAGGTGCGACATTCTACATTTTTCTCCTGCATTTTCTCAAACACCATGAGTGCTGATTTGATATCATTGTTACCTTTTATAAATATTGATTAATGCATAACCAACACAAACATTAGAATCAAAATATTCTTTAATACAAAGTCAAAGACTAAACGCCTAATAGAAATATATTCAGCATTAGAACAAAATCGAATTGATGTCGTAAAGCAATATACCGTAAATCGAACTCGAGCGTGTCAAGAAACGTAACAATGGCCTGGATTCCATGCTTTTATTTGCAAAACAGGACATCATAGCTCTTCTCTAGACCAAGTCTCTCTTATTGCTCATGTTTTGAATATTGAATAGGTTCGTCTACCCACAGTACCACACCGCAAAACACACCCAATATGGGAGAGGGACCTTAAAAACGAACGATTTTTCTTATGTTAAAAAAATACTTTAAATAGAGGGCACGACGATCACTTTAATTACTTCAAATAGGGACTTAATTGTCATTTTCTATTTTTAAATTTAAAATATAAAAAGGATAATAATATTTTAAGATTTTTTTTAAGTCATTTGGTCAATATACTCACTGCTTAATTTTAAAAATCATGGTGGTCAATCCGTCAAGACATTATTGAATAACATGTTAATGGTTAAATCAGTGGATCATTAATTAATGTACATGACTCGATTTTTATTAAAAATTTAAATTTTTTATACCATGTCTTAAAAAAATATATCACAAAAATTAATATAATTTCATAATTTCAATCTTCAAATTCAAATTCATTTACATCCATCCATAATGTTTTAAACAAAAATAATATATATATCAATTTTTAAAAATTTATTATAATATATCACGATTTTGGAATTCGTTACAAAAATGACTCATAAGATTGAATAAAGTGAGTCTCATTTGTAAACAATGCCTAAATATATATTCACAGACTAGTTGACTCAGGTTTTTGAGGTAATGGAAGCAACCATTACATTATATTTGTTATTGTAATTGTGATGTTAGTTTTTATTTTATTTGTTATTGTAGTTATAATTCTAATTACTATCAAGAGAAAGTGACTAACATGCAAAGAATGTTCAAAATCCAATTGTAGGTGGTGATATGAATTACTTGTTTATTAAGTCCAAATTATAGCATGTCAATTCTAATTCAAGTTTTGAGGTTACATATACCAATTTCAACGAAGGAAACATAATGGGGAAGAATAGTTTTTGCATTCTTTACAAAGGAGATTTGTATGGTGAAACAAAAGTTGTGGATGAGAGAAGAATGAGTGAGTTTATAATTGAAATTGAAGTGCTTAATAAGGTATGACACAAAAATGTGTTGGTACTCTTAGGGTTTTGCTTAGGTAAAAGTGAGAGACTTCTTTTCTATTAGTATATATTGTAACACCCCATTCAATCATCAGGGTCATTACCAAACATTAATCAACAATCACACATATAATTATCAGAGTTTAAGCAGTTTGGAAGCATAAACTAAGAGTGACGTCATCAAAGGTCACTATCATAAACACTGTACACTATAATATGGTGAATATACATAAAATCTCTGTTTAAGTACAAAACTGTACAAATATATCCCCTCAGGGTACAACAAAATCAAACCAAAGGCAAAATATAAAACATCAGAGCCACATGCTCATGTCATCTATGCCTAAGGTTTCAAATCACAGCTATCCCTGCACAGGCTTCTTGCCTTGGGATCTATCTGCTCCTCCTGAAGGTTCACCTGAAAACATAAGTCCCACAAAATGGGTGAGATATAAAATCCCAGTAAACTCAGGGCCCTTGAAGGTATTTCCTTCCCCTGATTCACTTTCATACATATACATGGAAATAGTATATCAAAAACAATCATTATCAACATCAGTGAATCACTCAATCAGTCATCATGCACCATCAATGCACATCCACCTGTCAATAACCAGGCTATACTCATGGCATACAGCCATTCATCACATACATCATTATCCCGCAGAGGCTACATCTATGTATATAGGAACATCTCCACCCGGGGAGGCTACATCTATATACTAGGAACATCTCATGGCAGGATCTCAATACATCTATCAGAGGCTACATCCGTATATGTAGAAACATCTCCACTTAGGAGGCTACATCTATATAAT
>PYAF01000543.1:861164-882539 GCA_007407185.1 Glycine tomentella | reverse complement strand
ACATCTATATCGCAGGAACATCTCATAACCTATCTCAATACAATTGCCTGAGGAGGCTACATCTGTAGATATAGGAACATCTCCATTCGGGAGGCTACGTCTATATCACAGGAACATCTCACATCAGGTCTTACTCAATCTCATGTCATCTATCCTACTACCATAGGATTCAACAATCAACCATGCAGATCATAAGCTAAACAATTCATAGCCATACATATCAACCACCCATCTCAGGGTGCAGCTTGTAGCTCACAGGTCAAACATCTCATATCAATTTACATCAATTGCCCTCTCACAGGGTACAGAACACCATTCAGCAGTCAATCATAACAACATACAATTTCCATATACATGCATATAATCACAACAGAACCATCACCCTATCAGGATCATGGTGGAACACAGTAAAGGACGCACATGCAAGAACCAAGAGCTTACCTGCTCTAGGCAAAATACCGGCTCTCCCGGCCTCGTGGTCACCACCACTAGGACTATCAAGCTCACGTCCTACATAAGAACAAACACATACTTATCAAATACGGTTTTAAGCCGTTTAGAACAAGAGGAAACTTATAATCCTTTCTACATAACACAAGAACAATCACTTCACAAGTGATTCTCAGACCCTCAAAAGGATCCTACTTAGCCTACACAAGGCTCCAGAGCCTCTTCTAAGACTCTGATTAGGCTAATATAAAGCATATCCCTGCTTTATCCCGATCAATTCCAAGCTTCCATTATCACCAATTCTAGCTCACAAACAACATCTATACTATCCCATGAGCAACTTTGTCAACTGCTCTAAGGTTCATACTAGTCAAATAATCAGTCTTTTACCTTTGCTCATACATACTCAGAGCCAAAATCAAACTTCATCAATAATGATGACTCAAGGCTCTAACTTCATCAGAGTAACCCTTTGAACACAAAACTCTACAGAGTCCAAGCCTAATAACGGCTCTAACACCTCCAAAAACACCTCTCAAGTTACTCAAAATCCAACCAAAAACCCAAACACAGAACCAACGTCTAAGGCTCGAGTTTCTTACCTCTGTGCAGTCAAGACACACCAGGGAATCACTTTCCCTAAGACAAATCGACCATGCATAGCTTCCTTCAACCTTGGGTTTCGAGCTCTCAAGGGTTCTCTCAGAGAAGTTCGATCTCGCCGTTTACCGCCTCGTGTCGAGAATAAAGCTGGGTCTCTAGCTTATCTCGAGGCTCTGAACACTTTCTCAGTTGGGTCAGAGGTGTTTAGATGAAAGATGGAGAAGATATAAAGCTTCTCTAGGCAACAATGGCTGCTGGCTCTCTCTCCCTCTCTTTTCCTTTCAATTTTCGTTCCAAATGAGCTGTATATAAGGCTGCCCGTGGGTCCCGCGCCGTATGGTAAAATCACAACACTGACTCGAACTCCTCACGCTAGTCGCGCCTAGTCCACGCTGATCGCGCCATCTGTTCGAACCTCCCACGCGGATCGCGTCATCTCCCGCGCTGATCGCGCCACAGGTTCGAACCACCCACGCGAGTAGCGCCATATCCACGCTGGTTGCGTCAGAAGGCCGAAAGAACTGGTCTAACTCGAACCTTCCGCGCAGATCGCGCCAGCCCCCACGCGGATCGAGCGAAATGGCCTAAACAGCCTATTGCTTTCCTTTTAGGGACTCTTATGCATGATTATAACTCTTAATCATAAGCTTAATCCAGGATTAATTTCCAAAAGTATTACATATATCTCATGGTGCTCTAAGCAAATATTTGATAAATTGGAAAGATGAAAGACTTAGATCATGAAGTGAAAGACAATGTTTGGTAGAACTTTGAATGTTGCTAGAGGTGTTGAATATCTTCATGCTTTGACTTAAAAAAAAATTATCCATAGGGACCTAAAAGCATCCAACATTTTGTTAGGAGATAATATGTGAGCTAAAGTGTCAAACATTTGATTGGTTAGGTTGTTCTCGAATGAGAGAACTCATGTGAAATTGCTTGTATTGTTGGAATTTACAAATATATAGTCTCATGGTAAGCGCACATCCTATGACAAATATTGATGCGTGTAGTTTTGGGGATATTTTTTTGCAGATGATAACTCGAGGGGAAATAGTTAATCACATTAAATGAAAAGCGAAAAAATAGCTTGTTACATGAGTTCATATACAAAAAGTGTTTGAGTAGTTAGTTTAATTTATTAATCTATGAGAAATCAAAGGGAGCAGGGGATGATTATTTATTGTGTTGTTAATGGTGTTGGAATAATTATTAATAGGAGTAGGGGTGTAATGTTATGATTACATGGGTGTTATGCTATTTCATTTTCTTTTGTGCATTTTTGTGCATATGAAATTATTACCAAATACATTTGTTTTAGGTAACAAATAATAATATATAGGTTAAATTAGTTTTTTGGTCCTCTAATTTATTTTTTTATATTTGATTTGGTCCTCTATTTTTTATTCGATTTGGTCATTTAATTTTTAAAATTGGTTCGATTTAGTCATCTAATTTTTTTAGATTCAATTTGTTCCTCTAATTTTTTAATTCAGTTCAATTTGGTATCGTCGTCTACATTAATTTATGTGGTCAGACCGTCTAAATTTGGTCCTACCATCTAAATGGGCATTTTGTGGCAGTTTAAAATGTCACTAATTGATTTTAAGTAGTCACAAAGTGCGATTTCTTAACACCATTGATCCAATTTAGATAACAAGATCAAATTGAATTGATTTTAAAAATTAAAGGATCAAATTAAATTCCAAAAAAATTATAGGACTAAATCAAACCTTAAAAATTAAATTTGAGGACCAATAAACTAATTTAACCTGATATATGTTACAAAATTTAGTTATGTGAAATTGCACATGTATGGGCTATTCTATCTATATTATAGTGTAATTTTACTTAGTTATTTAATTTAAAATATTATTGTTATTTCTCTAATTTGTACTAAATAATGTTAATGTTAGGCAATGAATAATGACATACAATTTAAAACTAAGTTATGCAAAATTAAACGAATATAACATATGCTATCTATATTCTAATGCAAAATTGAATGAATAATTATTGATCACATTATCCTCTAATAATTGATTTTGTTTTGTGTGTTCTTATGAATCTATAATTTGTGCCAAATGACGTTATTTTTAAGCAATGGATAATATTTTTTGGTACAAAACTTATTTATGTGAAATTGCGCGAATGAGTCTCTGTCTAAAATTATAACAAATATCCTAACACCATTAGCTACACTATAAAATACATAATTATTCATGTTATCATATGTGAAAAAACTAAACTAGTGTTTGGAGCATTTGTAGCAATAATAGTGGAGCATTGGTACACTTCAAAATACATAATTAATCCTGATTTCTCAAAAGTGGAAGCATATATAGAGTGCCCAAAATCTAATTGCAAGTGGTGAGGAGGAATTGCTAGTTCATTAAGTCACACTTGTAACATGTCAATTCCAATTCAAGTTTTGAGGATAGATACAAACAATTTCAATGAACAAAGCATAATGAGGAAGTGCAATTTTGACTTTGTTTACAAAGAAGACTCACATGATGGAGCAAAGATTGAGTGAAAAAGATGGTGGATGAGAGAATAATGAGTGAGTTGACAACTAAAATTGAAGTGCTTAGTAAGGTATGACATCAAAATTGGAGTGGAATACAAGACTTTAAGTACGATAAAAATGAAGACATTTAAATAGACACACAAGTCGTAAGGTCACTAGGGAAAATTAACTAATTCTAATTTAGTGCATTCTAACTCTTACAATCAAGCCTCCCTCACATCAACTGTATAGATCCGGCCCGTAGTGGGTGCTGCTGAGATCACAGGTGCGGCTATGGCCCGCTCTCTGGCCTGGGGACACTGTTTAGCAAAGTGGTCAGGCTTGCCACATCTGTAGCATACCAATATACTAGTAGGGCACACACCCAGTGAGTCCTCCCACAAGTAGCACATCTGGGACCTGGACCTGGTCTCGGTGGTCTATCTCTCTTACCCCTCTTGAATCTATCTGAAGAGGAAGAAACTCTCAGATCTTTTCCCTTGCCCTTTCCGGCTGGGCCTGCACTACTGGGTCTCCTCACATCAGGTCTACTAGAAGGGGTAGTATGACTGCCACTCTGTCTTCTGATCATGTCCTCTACCTGCCTACACTGTCTGACCAGACTCCCCAGGTCCCGGGACCCACTGTCGGCTATCCTATCCTCAATATCCTCTCTAAGTCCTCTCTGGAACTTAGCTGCAAGCACCTCATTATCAGGTAACTCCCTCCTGAAATGAGCATATTTGGCTAACTCGTTGAACCTAGCCAAATACTGATCAACTGACATCTGTCCCTGGACAAGAGTCTTAAACTCCGCCTGCTTTTGCTCTTTGGCATCTCACGAAAAATATCTGTCCAGGAACTGGGCTTCAAAATAAAATACTTGCGTTCATCACCTTTCAGCATTGCACACATACACCCTCACGAGCACTGCACTTTAGATGCACTTGTACATGATATGTGACATGCTTAACACTAAAATACTTGTATTCATCACCTTTCAGCATTGCACACATATACCCTCACGAGCACTGCACTTTACATGCACTTGTACATGATTTGTGACATGCTTAACGCTAAAATTAGGCACTTGAAGGTAAGATATAACATATGAAACACTTAGGGTTCACTCCTCATGCCTATCAAGTCATGCATTCACTCAAACAACTCAAGAATACTAAAATTGTCCTATTACCTTAACCCACTTATTTAGTTTGGGAGTAAAATGATCACTAAAAGTTGTAGGACACTCTAAAATGGGATGAAGCCACTTGTATTTGAAAGCGAAAGAGAAACAAACAATTTAGGCTAATTCATCAATACTGGTTTCAATGCTAATACAAGATATTTTATAAGGTAGAAATTAGTATACCTCCTTAACATAGTTTGGAATCTGTATCTTTTCTTAAGCTTAGAAATGGTTATGGACTTAGGCAATACTAACACTAGGTACCTCTATAAGATGTAGGAAAACAAGGGAGATAACCCTAATTATGGCCTAAATATTAGGCCTTTCAAATTGATACAAACAACAACTATGCACAAATCTATCCTGCACCCAAATTAATAATTTTAACATGTCTCACCAAAATATTGTTTCACCCAAATAGTTTTAACATTCATCACCTTTCAGCATTGAACACATACACCTTCACGAGCACTACACTTTACATGCACTTGTACATGATTTATATCATGTTTTAAATTGAAGTTGGGCACTTGAAGGTAAGATAGTAAATGTGAAACACTTAGGGTTGGCTCCTCATGACTCTTAAGTCATATATTCACTCACACAATTCAAAATAATAAAATTGTCTTATTAACATAACCCACTTATTTAGTTTTGATGTAAAATAATCACTAAAAATTGTAGGCAACTCTATAATGGGAGGGGGTCACTTGTATTTGAAAGCAAAGAAAAAACAATTAGTACCAGTTTAGGTAATTCATCAATACTAGTTTCAAAGTTAATACATGATATTTTATAAGGTAGAATTTAGTATACCTTCTTAGCATAGTTTGAAATGTCTAACTTCTCTTAAGCTTAGAAATGGTTAAAAACTTAGGCAATGCTAACTTTAGGCCCCTCTTAGGAGTAGGAAAACAAGGGAGACATAACTAATGACCCAAACATTATACCTCTCAAATTGATACAAACAACAATTATGTGGAAATTTACCATGCACCCAAATAGTTTTAACATGTTTTATCAAAATATTACATCTCAAGTTAATGTATGATGCCACATAAAACTAGTTGATAATGTGACAACTTACGAAATTATTACATCATCATACTTAACAATAATACTTGACGATAAGGACAAAAAAGTTAACCAAAGTAAAAATATAAAGATTAAAGATGATCAATTAATTTTTTGTTTAGAGAATAAAAGTAAAATTCAAAAAATGTTTGGGAATCAAAAACATAATTAACCCAAATTTTTAAATTAAAAATTCAAAAAAACTCGAGTTGCTTGCTTGTGCTCTCTATTTTGTGACAATTATATATTGGTTTCAATAGAGTAACAAGCCGCGCCCCACAAAGTTTATTGTCTAAGTTTTTGTCTCAAGTTTATTGTCTAAATAAGGACTAAGGAGAGCACGTAGCATGTAATTCCACAAGTACCAGGGGCCACCCATGCGTTTCAAAAGGCTAACATCTCCTGAACAAGGTATATAATTGCATCAGCTTCCATGCTAAGCTTAAAGTACCATAGGCTCCCTTGTGAATTTTAATCAAAGAGTCAATGATTTTAATAATGCATTCTTACGTAGTTCAACATATACTTGCAGTAATAAAAAATTTGTTGATTATTATACATACTTTTGTTAATATAGTTTCATTTCACAAACATTAAAATACTAATATAAGTATTTAAAAACTTAACATCAACAGTTAAAAAACTAATTTAATTTTAAATGTCCCTCAGAGAGATCCGATAATCTGAACTAATTTTTAGCATTTAAAAGTAGTATTTTTTTATTAAAAATATTTATTATACTAAAAATATAATGTATGATAAATATTTTTTTTATGATTAACTATAAATACTATAAACTTATATTGATAATATAATACATCAGACAAACTATATACATATTAACTTCCCAAGCAAATAAATAATATGTAAATACTAATGAACATATCTGTGGATAAGAAAAAAAAATATTTATCTATATATATAAAAAATAAAAGTTAATATGTACTTTCAGAATATTATATCATCATTTAAATAAACCTATAATATAACGACCATTTTTAATTTATAAAAAATATATTAAATAAATATTTCACTACCAGAAAAAAGCCAAACTAATAATTTTTTATTAGTATATACAACATAAACGCAAAACCAAATGTGCACTAGCATGGCAACAAATGAACAATTTGAGCTTGGAAGAAAAAAGAACGAAGTCATGCCCGGTGAAAATGACCATTAATAATCACACTCACACCTAAGAGGAGCGTTTGCCAAACGTGAATTTTTGGGACCACAAAAGAAACAAGTCCCTTGTGCTCATTCAATACTCTTGTTCACGCAACAAGCAACAACATTAATTATTCTTCTTTATTCCATGGCTCTCATGTTTTCTTTGTTAAGGATGTACTGGTATTCATAATTAGAGAGATAAGGATAAAGGATTAAAAAGACAAAATATTTTTTTATAGAAATTATAAAAAAAGTATAAAAATTATCATGAGTAATATAATTTTATGTATTTTAATAATTTTTATTTCATTTTTAATTTTTTAATTAATGTTTTAAGGACATTGATTAATATTTGTCTATTGGTAATTAATATTTATAGAATTTTTATATATTTGTTAAAAAATAAATTACAAAATTTGTACTAAAAAATTAGATTAAAATATATTGAATATTATAATAAGTTTATATTAATAATATTTTTATGGGTAAATATTCATTTTAATTTTTGAAAATGTGAGTTATTTATCAATTGACCATCAAAGATAAAAAAAATTGAAATTTAATTGTTGAATGTGTAAAAAATATAATAAATTAATTATATTTTTTAATCTTTCAATTCAAAGAATTAATTTGTGATAATCTTAGACTTTGATGAATCAAAATTGATATTTAGCTAATTTTTATTTTCAATTAGCATTTCTTCATATATTTTTTTCTTGGTACCCCTTTGGTTGCACAGGTTGATCTTGTCGTTACTAGCTTTGTGGGGATTAACCTAGGAACCTGAACCCTCAAACCACTGCCTTATTGAAGTCACTGTTCTCTCTTTCCTCTCAAATCTCAAAAAAGTGACATCTGTATCCTCCCTGCCATATCTGCACCTTCTCCCATGTCACTTTGAGATTCGACAACACACTTCCTTCCTCTGTCTCTAACGCCGATGTTGGCATGTAATAATATAATATATTATAATATTTTTTAGACTTAAATTGATTTTTAAATTAATATCTATTTTTTAAATAATTATTTAAAAAAATTTATGTTTGAATTTAATATTTATCATTAATTTCATTTCATTTTATTAAGTGATCAGGTGATAGAAAAAATGTCTAGATATAAAACCTAAATCATTATTACATCATTATCTAAAATTGATCTTAAATAAATATTTTTAAAAAAAATTAATTTTAAAGTAAATAAACTTATGTTTAATTTTTATTTTTCATTTTTTAATTATAATATTTATACAATAAAGAATAATTTATTTAACAGAATAATTATGTTTGATTTTTTCGTGTGTAAATTTTTTTAACCTAATAACAATCACATACACTATACTTGAGGTTAGTTATTAACCCAATAAATTAAGAGATATCAAAAAAATATTTTTATTTTTAAAAATAATTTAGAAATAAATTTTTTAATTTAAGATAAAAGTTACTTTAATTTAATAGACCAAATATAAATTAAACAAAAAAGAGGTAACTTAGAATTAAAAGTTATTAACAGAAGTTATTCAAACACTTGAGTTTCTTAACTTAATTAAGATATGAGATTTCTTTCCTAGTTGAATATGAAATCCTAATTGAAAATACCATTTTATTCTAAAATAGAACAGCTGGTGTAGAAAATTAGTTAAATGCCAAATAAATACATGTTTGAAAATCCAATGCATGTTTGAATTTGTTTTCGAATGCAAGTAAGAATAATTTTAAGTTCAAATCAAGCATACACTAAAAAAACCCTATGTTCAAATCAAACATCCACTAAAAAGCACAACTTTCTATAGTTAGAAAAAAAAAAGAGAGGGGACTCAGCAGGGTAAAAGAAGTTACAATACATTATTCTCATCTCTATTCGCACTAATCTCACCACCCAAACCCATTTTGAACACAAACACAGACACAAAACAACACAACACAACCAAAGACTCTCCTTCTCCATTCTCTTCTCTTTACTCATTCCCCTCCCTTTCATGGCGTCCCTGACCCCGGGCATCCTCTCGAAGCTCCTCGACAACGCGGGCTCCAAGGCAACCGCCCCGCACCGGCAGGCCCTCCTGCAGGTGACGGAAATCGTGCCGCGCCTCTCCTCAACCTCCTCATTACAAAGCCGCGGCTACTTCCTCAAACTCTCCGACTCCCTCCACTCCGCCTATGTCTCCGTCCCCGACGCCGACGCCGACCTCATCTGCGCCGGCAAGCTCCACCTCGGCCAGTTCGTCTACGTCACCCGCCTCGACGCCGCCTCCCCCGTCCCCCTCGTCCGCGGCCTCAACCCCCTCCCCAAGCGGAGACCCTGCGTCGGAAACCCCATTGATTTGGTACCAAGTGAGAGGCTTAGCGTTACCACCACCACCACCACGCCCAAGAAGAAGAAAGTTGAGGTTTTTAAGAGAGGGAAGGGTTCGCCCGAGCTTTGTTCCGAATGGAAGAAGGAGAAGGGGTTGGATATGATGAGGAGGTTGAGTTTGGATTCTTCTAGAAGGGTTTGGGATCATAGTCCGGTTTCTAAAGGGAAAACTGCTTCTGCTTCTAACAAACTCAAGGCCAAGAAATCTAACCCCACTTCGCCTAACGTCTGTTACATTTCCCCTTTTCAACCTTTTGTTTTCCTATATACAAAACTTACATGTATTTAAGGGATCTTTGGAGGGAAGGAATCAAGGAAAGAAAATGGAGAACAAAGAAAGTTTTTTTTTTCTTGGTTAGAGAGGAAAAAAAAAAAGGATAGCAATTTTGATTTCTGAAAAAAAAAAATTTATTCTTTTTTATATTGAAATTTTAAAATTTTCTTTCCTTCTCCGCTTTTCATCACTGTTCCAACTTCCAAATAGACTAGGTAGGGTAGACGAAAAATAAGAAGATAAAAGAATATTGAAGGAATTAAAAAATAATTTCTTTTAACTTTTTTTTTTTTTTCAGGTAAACCAAATTATTATACTTTTTGGCTACCCTTTTGCCTTTTGTTTTTGTTAATTTCGTGGGTTTTCTTTTTAGGGAGGTTTTGTTGGGGGCAGAGGGTTTTCTCTAATTTGTTTTTGTTTTTGTTTTTGTTTTTTTTTTTTTGAGCCAATGGGTGTTCTTTTGTGTGAAATTTGATTTGATGGCAGGCTCGTTTTAAAGGTGAAAATTTCACTTTTAGTCGTTAAGAATCGCAAATGTTTGTGTGATGAAAGTCGTATTCAGTGACTAATCTATGACCCGTGTTTAAGTTTGTAGATTTTAAGGAAACGTGAGGTTGTCGTCCCATTTCTGAATTTTGTTCTTTTTAAATTATTGTTTCGGTAAAGTTAATGTTGAGGGCCCTCTTGACTTTTTATTATTTTTTTGCGCTTTTAAAAGGCTTTTATTTCTGCTGGTGTGGACCATGTCAACGGTTTTTATTTTATTTTTTTGTATGCTTTGACATTTTGTTATTATGTTAATTTTTTGGTAAGGATATGTGTAATTGAGTTTCGTGAATGTTTGAGGTCAGCATTGGTAGGGCCTTTGGTTTAAAGAGAAATGAACTTTTTGAGGGTTCTGCATACTCTGCTGTCTGCACTGCATGTGGGTAGAGAGAACACTTTCTGATGTTGTATGAGGCAAAAGGTTCATTTTTTGTGTGTCGTTTCTTGTGTTTAACTTTCTTGAAGCTTATTATGGGTTGATGGTGTATGATTCTGTAGGTGATAGACAAGAAGGTTTTTTCTGTCAAACCAGATTCTCCACTAAAATCTCCAACATCAAGTGTCTCACCCTTGAAGAATAAAAACGAGAACCTTTGTCCAAAATCATTGACAAGCACACCTCCGAGGAAGGGTACTAGTACTAGGTCACCCTGTGGTGGCACTGTTCATAGCCAACTTGTTAAAGTGCCCCTCAATTTCAAGAGTTGGTGGCATGATGCTCCTGCATGTTGTGAAGATGTCTCATCCCCCATGTGTGATCTTGGAAAGGTATTAAACTTGTGTCTTGCTAATATTTGAACTTTCATGTCGCCATCTTGTTCCAATTTTGAATTTTGTTGTTTCACTCTATTGCAGCAAGTTGTAGCTCATAGAAATGTTGCTTTTTTGGCGGCTGTGCGGTCTCTTGAAGAAGCATCAACTACAGATACTGTGATCCAATGCATGTGGTATTTCTCTGTTGCTTATCAATTCAATACAATTCTTTTTCTATCTTTTTATGCCCTTCCTGCTTCTTGTTAGAATTTGCTCTTCTGATTTCTCGTCTATCATCTTGTAACAGATGCTTATTATCTGTTAATTCAGTGTTGTTAATGCATTTAATAATTTAATTAACCTAGACTTTTTTTCTTCTCTGCAAGTTTTTCTAATTATTGAAATACAGAAATGGTTCTCTGTTATTGACATACTTCGATTTTCAAAATTGTTAGTATACTTAACTAGCTTGCCTGGTAATCTATCCCACCTGTTATTGTGGATTATACATGTATGGCACTATATGAATGTGATTTCAAATGTAAATTTTCCACCCATGCAGTCAAAATTGTCAATCTTACCCTCTTCAAATAGAACAAGGGAGAGTGTATCTCATGTCAAGTGAAAATAGCTATTCCATCACTTCATCTCATCATTGTCAGTTGTAGATATTTGGAGTTAGAATTGGAAGGAAATTTCTCAGTTTTCGAATTTCGACTAATAGCATGTCTAGATGAGCTTATTTCAAGGGAAATAATTGTCTATTTATTTCTTTAAAGTATGCTAAACACAATATGTCCTATCACATTTTCCCCCCTCCTTTAGTATGCGCTTCATAATTGCATTGACTAAGATGAGTATTGTCTCAGCATGTATGCAGAACTTTGCCAGTCTGGTCAAACACATTCTCCTGGATCACTTGTGAAGCAGTTTTTGGAGCTTCACCTGAGTTTGCAGAGAGTAACAGTGCTGTTTGATTTGTTACATAACCCATTTCCTGAAACAAAGTCAAGCAGCCACTCTACGCTACAGTGTCTAACAGAAGATGCATGCAAAGTTCCCACTCGGAAGAATGCTATATCTTGGGTACAAGCTGCCATAGGTACCAATCTTTCCAAATTCAATCTATTCGAAACACAGGCAAAAAGTGAGGTTCTAAATGGTGAGAAATGTCATTATGTTGTCATTGAGAATTCTCCTGAGGACATCAATACCGAGAATTCAACTGCTCAAAACAAGCAAAATCGTGTAACTGAAGCAAACCACTTGCCAAATTCAACTGCTAAAAAACTGCCTTCTTCAAAGCGGAATCTCTTGGTGGCCAAGAACAAGGATGCTGACAAACACGATCGATCAAAAGAAATCAAATTAAAAGAGGCTGCGAGTTTGGCGGAAAAACTGCTTGAGGCATCTAGTGAATGGTTCCTGAAGTTCTTGGAGTCTTTGAGTAATGAATATGGGCTGAAAAATGAAGGGAACATTGAAATTGCAAGTCTTCTTGGCCAGCTCAAACAGGTGAGTCACTGGTTAGATAATTTGGCTGGTGGAGATAAGGTTGATCACAGGGTAGAGAAGCTAAGGAAAAATTTGTACCGGTTTATACTTGAGCATGTTAATTCTGCCGTTACTTCTAATTAGGGTAAAAGTAGAAGAACTACCAGAGCTAACAACTGACTATGCATTGGACCGCCGACAGTGGTATTGCAGTGAATATTTGAAGTTTAAACAGCTCGTTTTGGTCTTGGTGTAACCACTTAACATAGGATCTTACATGTACCTTGTATAATTTAATTTAATCTTACTGTCACTGAATGAAGTTATGCCCAAGATTTTACAATTTTGAGCTGTATTCTATTGATATGGATATGTTATTACTGAAAGTAAATTTTAGTTTATATTCATTTTAGATTAACCTTGGGAGAACCCAGTTCAACAATCATGTTTTCTTAATTAAGGCGGAGCTGTGATTCATTGGCTATAATAACTTGTTGATTCTTGCTTTCTTGTGTTGAGTGAAAAAGTTGGCGATTCTAAGCATGCTAGTAACCTTAAGCTCTTAATGTTTTTGGTTGAGAGACAAAAAAGAATCATACCAAAGGGTATGGTAGAGAAAACAAGAAACAATGATAGAAATAAAGACTTTTTTTATAAGGACACTAAGACCAAGTCAGAAGCTACATCAAAATTTAAAAGCCAAATGCCTTCTTCTGATGAGAAGCCAAGGTATTCACATTTATTTAGTTGGTCAAAAAGTAATCTGTATAAGATGAAGATGATGATCCCTGAAGCTGTGCCTCCTCAACAGTTGTGGATGACTTTCCCAAGGCTTTCATTCCTTTACAAGACTTCATGTGTTTGTGCATTTTCTCAGGCTTAAACGACTTCCCGCATTGCCTGCATCATCCAGTCCCATTTATGGTCTCATCATTCATGAATATGATAAAGACGTGAAAATTGAAAGTGTCTCGAAACATATGGGCATCAAGTATAATCAAGTATATAGCTCATACTACTTTAGTCACATTTAATTAAAGATGCATGAAACTCAACTCTTAAATCTTAACACTGTACCCCGCAGCCAAAAGTTGGTAAACATCACAATCTGCTAATAAATGTAACCCTTTTTGTATTTTATACTATTTTTTGTTACTAGAAAATCTAAATTATGAATTTTGAGTATCTAATCATCCAAACCATCTGAATCTTCATTCCATTGGCCTTTTGGTTGGAATCTTTTGACACTTGTCATTTCAGTAGATAGGTCATATATTTTGATTTCATTTAAAAATTATTAGACTAATAAACAGTCAAGTGCAGCCTCTGGCCTCCATGCACCTCCTGACCTCCATTAAGTTGAGAATCACCTGATAAGTCCTAATATGCAGTATCCTATTGATCTTCAACCAGTGTGCTAAAACATCCTCCACAAATATGACCATGATTTTTCATGAACAGTTTCCTCTCACCATATTGTTGAAATGCTAACAATGGAAATTATACTCAAGAGGTGACATGTTCAGTCACTTACGAGCAAGTTGGTCCACCAAATGGTTTGGAAGAAGTTTGATTTAGCAACTCCCCTAACTTTTTCCTGCTCCTGTTAGTTTCATTTCCATCAAAGCTTTTTCTGTATAAAGAGAGGGAAAAAAAACATAATTAAAGAAATCAGGCAAATAATATTAGGATCAATATTTAGAATCTTCAAAGCTCAATTTATAGTATAACTCCTCACCTTGCCCCATATTGTTGTTTCTGGTGATGAGGAGCCCAAGAAGTCCTAAAACACCTGGCTGATCCTCCCAATTTGTCTCCCTTACAAATCTCAACCCTTCTTTCAGGTGTGATGATAGGTTCCTTGGATAAATTCTTTTGAACCGGGTTCATCAGGACCAGTGCTGCATCCTTTGTTTCCACAGTGCCACAGGTAATCCAATTGCGGAACACACTAGAAACTTTAGTAGAATTGCTTCTGATCTTAGTAAAAGAGGATTGAGATGATGATGATGATATAGTGGAGAAGGATGACTCGGGTGAGTTGGTTTTATTCAGGTCATCTTTGTGGCTAGCCTTCGTAATCAACAGAGTGTGATACAAGGAAGGCAATGAATAAGTCTCTAACTTCTCTTGGTTGATTTCGTTGAAGCCCTCTTTGCCTGTTGCCTCTAAATGCTTCTCTTCTTCGACTTTAGAAGAGTCATCATCTGTCACAGATGACCTGTCTGAGCTGAAGACCAATGATGAGTCATGGCTGATTTCTGATGACCCTTTTGTCAGAGTATCTATTTTCGAATTCAAGTCTCGTTGAATTCGAGGTTCTTCTTCTGCTAGAGGCGGCTGCTGTGGCTGCTGGTTTTCGTCCTCTACAAGTTGTACTTGAGTACATTTCTTCTCAGAATGGATATCACAAACCGCAGTTTTCTTTTCAAGTGAAGTTGTTGTTGCTGCAGCATTATCCAAAAAGTAGTACAAACTTAATGAGCCTTTTAACATTCTTGGAAAAGTGTACATGCTTTGGAAATGTCCATGGATGGAAATTATGGGTGGCCATACTCAAATATTAATGAGAACAACAAAAATGGGAATGGTGTTTTTCTCTAAGTACTTACGAAATGGGGTAGGGTGGATTTGTGATCCTTTGAGGACGTATTCATTGTCAGAGATGGGGGTTATGAGGTCGTCATCCAACAAGTCTTGCCACACATATCCACTCTTGTACCTCCTGCTGTTCAATAATTGTTAGTTACAAATTGATCATATCTCACACATATAGTTAAGGGTTCAAAAGAATGAGGTAGAGAATGGACCAAAGCAAGGATTAGAAGGGTATGACTCAACCTCTTGTAGGACCAAGCAAAAGCATCAGGCAAGTCTTTTCCTCTCAATTCCCCAAGCCATCTCTTAACATCTTTTCAAGAGAGAAAAAAAAAAAGGCAATACCATTGTTTAATAAAATTCACATATCAATCACAACACAACATAAATGATCCATGGACCCAAGAACTTATATACACCTAGAGAATCAAAGAGCGAAAATTGTAGATGTGATAGGTAATATGATGTGACAAGAAATGTCAGCCGAGTGTTTGAATTGTAGCATGTGTTCATATATCATTACTCGAATCAGAACACATTATGCGCAGAGAGAACAAAGAGGTACTATAGTCAGAGCCAGATGTAGAAGAGGCTAAACTAGAAGAATGAAAAGGAAGGGTGGAACATAGATAACTCACCTCTAAGATAAACCCCATTTCGAGCAAGCTGAAGAACACGAATTAGATGAGGATGATCTGCACGACCACCTATCTGACTAAGGAAGTAAATGATGTGAAGCCTTCTCACTTCTCCTCCACCTTTGCCTTCCATTCCAATTTCTCTTGCTTTGTTGTTCTTCTTCTTGCCTTAGCTGCAATAAACACAAACAACACCCTCTTAACACAAGCACCAAACAAGTACTCTTCTTTTTAGGCACAACACAACACAACACAACACAAACAACCCTCTTATCTCTACTATGATTCAAAATATTATATAAAACGTAGAAAGCAGCTAACACTGGAAAACCCACATGAGATCTTTGTCTCTCTGCCGGCCTGCTACACAAGGAACTGACATCACAACATATAAACCTTTATTTCAAATAAAATAATCACAATTTCATATCATGGTCATATAATATAAGGCTAAATATAATGCATGCCTGCTAGGTAGCTACTTGAGCATTACATGTTTTTGTTTTTTTTAACAAGAAAACAACAACTTTTTTGTCTTGCTAACATAAATAAACAAATAAATGAGAAACATCGAGACTAGAGAATATACAAAGCAAGTGACTGGTTTGTTTACTAGAATGCAGTTACCTTTACCTCTTCTTTCTAGCAGAGGAAGCAGATAGACAAAAGAGAAAAAATGTGAGAGAATTGACCAGGTTTGCGGCTTTATAAAGATGTAGTTACGGAGTGGAACCAGCTTCAGGGATCATCTGACTTCTCGCGATTTAACGAATTTATATTTATATAAATAAATAATAAATGTATAATAGTCAGCTTTTGACTCAACATCATTGTTCCCCAAAAAGTTCATTTCTGTTTCTTCTTTTTCTGTTTTATTATAACCTTTTAAGGATTTTATTCATATATTTAATGTTTTCATCTTTTTTTCTACAAATTATTATTATATTTGGATAATCATAAATAATAGTATTGTTTTGGAGTATGGTCAATAACTAACTGTATATGTCTTTTATTATATTGTTTCTTTTTCTTTCTGACATAGATGTTTAATGTCTTAAAATACTTGATGGTTAATGCTGAATACAGTTATGCATTCTTGCCTATAAAATTTCTCGTTAATTGGCAAACTTCTTTTTTACATCAGAGTAATTTTGGTCATTTATTATTATTGTTGAATTTAAAGTTCAACAAACAAAAATCAGGGTAAACCAATTGAAATTATCTTACTGAAATGTCCTACAATTATAATTAATGACTAAAATTCTGAAGTTTATCCTGATGATTTGAGAAAACATACCAATCTGCCTCGGTCAAATAATTAAGTGAAATGATATGCTAAAAATATGTTTAGAATAATGTTGGCCCTGCATTCTGTAATCTGATAAAGAAAATTTGCAAGATCCTTATGAGGTGAGCCATATTAACAGAACCATGATTACCTTGATTCCAAAGGTTGAGAATGTTGTTGTCATTAGTGACTTTCTTAGAGCATTTTAGTGCTAAATCTTGAGTAAAGATCTTGAACTTAAAATTTGATTTTGACTAGATCTACGAATAAAGGAGGTGAAAAGTTTTCAATATGAAAAATGGGTTCTTGTAGAAGATCTCTCAAAATCTGCATATTGTTCAAAAAAGAATAATTTTTTCCCTTTTTCTCTCCCCTTAAGATCTCAAAATGTGATATATCATTAAAAAAATGGAGATATCTTCAATCCTATGTGGTACTATAGGGTCCACAAAAAAATAATCTAAAATCTCAATTTATGATCTTCTACTAAAGATGTTATTAGAGAGGTGACACCTATCTTGCTGAGCCCAAATAAGTGCAATTTTGTCCCAGGCAGACAGGGGAGGGGCAATATTATTATTGCTCAAGAGGTGATTCACTCAATGAAGAAGACTAGCTCAAAAGGGTGGATAACAATTAAAATTTACATATGATCGTCTCAAATGGAAGTTTATCAAGGATACTCTAAAGGAGATTGGTTTACCAAATTTTTTTGTTAATCTTGTTTGGGCTTGCATTTCTACACCAACCATTAGAGTTCTTTGGAATGGAGAGGCCTTGGAGTCTTTTAAGCCATCTATAGGTATCGGACACGGAGATTCAATATCAATAGGAGGATTTATAATAATTCATCGATCCTAATCAATGATGCATTCTATTTAGCCAATTTTCCTTTGCTATATGACTTTTAATATAATTATTAGGTTAAAATATATTTTTGATTCTTAATAAATATCTAAATTTTTTATTTTTTTTCTAATAAATTTTTTCTTTATTTTTGTTCCTTGATAAAAAAAAAAATCTTATTTTTATTCTTTGATATTTTTTTGAAGTCCCTAATAAATTAGAGGATTTGTGTTTGCTTTTTAATAAAAAAATTCATTTATTTTTAGTCACATTGAAAAATACCGATAACAAATGAAAAAATTTATCAGAACAAAAATAAAATTTATTAATTTATCAGGTACTAAAAAAATTGTCAAGAATAAAAAATAAAATTATTATTTTATTAGAAACTCAATGTAAATAAAAAAATTGTCAAAAAAATACTTTTTATATTTATTAGGGATTAAAAATATATGATAGACTAATTATTATAAAAATTAATAAATATATTATATATGATAATTTATGATTAAAAAATAATTTAAAAAATTTGTATTGTCAGTGCGTGCATGTAGTGTTTATTCCAAAAGAAATGGACATGAAAAGTTATTTACAAAGATTGATTTTAATATTATAGACATGCGCTTTAAAGGATAGAATGCTGAATAATAAAATCTATTGATATCTTAACAATTTAATAATTATTATACATATATTTACTCATTATTTTGTACTATATCATAGGGAAACCCTAGTTTTCAGAAGAGTGGGATCTGGTTTTTCTTTTACACAAATATTTTTAGGGTTGAGAAAAAACATATTCATTGCAAAAAAAAGAAAAAAAAAACATGCACCCAACTTTATTTCAGAATGATAAAAAAAAAACCACTCAACTTTAGATCCAAGCAAAACATTAATAATTACAAATCACAATTATATAACAAATACATTGAAAAGGATATAGAACACACAAATCTTTTATGTTTTGCTAACAGTCTAATACAAAGATGCACCAAAATGCAACCAAAAAAGAAAAAAAAAACCATTGAAAAACCAATTTGACTTAATTTGAACAAAGATGATGAAGACCAGTAGATGACAAGACACTATAAGTGGGTAATGAGATTATTTGACGATTTGAAAATACCAAATTGCAAACTTGGACATCAAGTACATTATACAGAATAATCAAATAAACCGAACGTGGATAAAATATATCATGAAAGAAAAACTGCAAACATAATGGTCCAAAAAACAAAGCATTTTCTCAACGTATTGACCTTTTCATGATGTGGAGGTCCTCCTTTGTATAGTGTGGGTAGCCTTGCGGTGATTCCATTGCAATTGAATACATGACACACAAGTTTTGTTTTATCCCTTTTGTCGTCCTTCCTTCAACATCATCGCATTGCAATTTTCATCAGAAGATGAGCTCATAAATAAGTAGTTGAAGTACAAATTAGGAAACTAATTATTCTCTGAAAACAATTCAACTAGCGATTGTCACCTTCATTGAAAAGGAATGATTATACTATGTAAACATACGTTACATCTTTATATCATTATGTTTTATATGGTTAATGATCTCTTCATTGCAGTCGAAATCGAAATATGAAACCTTTTTTTTTTTTTTTACTTTCTTTACTTAAATTTTAAATTTTCTTATACAGTAAAATTAGATATACAAAATTTTCAAATTTCAGTGTATCTATTGTTCTCTGATTTTCTCTCTTCCATGTGAAAATCGGAGCAAATATTTGGCTGTTGTTTTTCATTCTTTTATGAAGCTTTTGCTATAATTTTTCCTTTTCCTCTTTCTTTTTTTTAACATTTACAATATACCTTATTAGCTAGGATGATCTCTTATTATGCCGAAAAAAGAAAATTGGGACCATACAGTTTAATTTAATCAATTGGATCAGCAACTCGTGAAAATAAGGAAATAAAACTAGTGGATCAATATTTATTAAATCATGTGATCGTGAACCTAGCTTGCTAATTGGAATTTAACAATCATGAGGAGGGTCAGCTAAATAATGGAAATTTTGCTGCTTAAATAAAAGCAGGCGTAGACAATTCAACAACCTACTCAATTCATTAAAACATAGGTCAATTTTGTTGGTTTTAATTATGGCATAGAATGAATAAAAACAGAGAGAGAGAAAGAGTGACAGAAGAGAATATCTTTATTGAATTCAAACAGGTACATATGTAGGCTGAAAAAATAACTAACTACTAAAATATAACTTATCACTAAGATTTTCCCTTTCCTTTAATCAAGGCACTATGCATAACAAACTAAACAACCTCCTAAAACTATGCAAAACAGACTCGACTTCTTATTTAAAATAAAATTAAATGGATATTTTCCACGTGCAACAACAGTTCTAAAAGCAATTGCTAACACTCCTCCTTGCTTTAGATACTGCAAACTCCAAGTTTCATTCTCAGGATCTCGAATTTGCTAGCTGGTAGGGATTTAATAAAAACATCAGCTATTTGCTCTTCTGTTTTGCAATAAACAAGAGTTACAACACCATTCTTTTGTACTTCTCTCAAGAAAAACAGTTTGATGTTGACATCTTTAGTTTTCTCATGGAATACTGGATTGTGAGAAATAGCTATTGCAGCTTGATTGTCAACAAAAATTTTAGTGTCTTCTTTATGCTCAAGAGTAAGATCACTTAATATCTTCCTCAGCCACAAAGCTTGATTCACAGCAGCAGTTGCAGCAATAAACTCTGTTTCAGCAATAGATTGAGCCACTATTTCTTGTTTTTTTGAACTCCATGAAAAAACTCCAGATCCCACACTAAAGCAGTATCCTGAGGTGTTTTTCATGTCATCGATGCACCCTGCCCAGTCACTGTCAGAGAAACCCAACAACTTTAACTCCTTGCTCCTTTTGAACTTTATGCCAAAGTTGACAGTGCCTTTGATGTATCTAATCACTCTTCTAGCAGCCTTCAAGTGTATTTCACTTGCACAATGCATGAAACGAGATTAAATACTTACAGTAGTCAAGCTGTCAGGTCTTGTTGCTGTAAGGTACATTAGACATCCAATCAACCTTCTGAAGTATGCTTCATCCACCTTTTCAGATCCATCTTCCTTGCAAAACCTTTCCTTTTGATTCATTGGGGTGCTCATTGACTTGCAGTCTTCCATATGAAACTGTTTAAGTATTTGTTTTGCATACTTCTTTTGGCAAATGAAAATTTCATCTTGACTTTGCTTAATCTCCATTCCGAGAAAATAATTCATCAAACCAAGATCAGTCATCTCAAATGCTTTCATCATTTCTATCTTAAATTCATCAATTAAGACTTCATTATTTCCAATAACAAAAAGATCATCAACATAGAGAGAAATGACAAGGATATCAAGCTCACAATGTTTGACGTACAAGGTGGACTCAGACAAGCTTTTATCAAAGCCTAAATTTTGCAGGCAATCATCAATTCTGCTGAACCAAGCTCTTGGAGCTTGCTTCAATCCATTGAGTGCCTTCTTTAGGAGATAAACTTTGTCTTCTTCTCCTTTCTTCACAAACCCTTCAGGTTGATCAACATAGATCTCTTCCTGTAAAAAACCATTAAGGAATGTTGATTC
>PYAF01000543.1:846036-861064 GCA_007407185.1 Glycine tomentella | reverse complement strand
TGGTGTCTAGCCTCGCCACTGGTGCAAAAGTGTCTGAGTAGTCTACCCCAGGAATCTGAGCATACCCTTTCACCACAAGCCTCGCCTTATGCTTGTTGATGGAGCCATCAGCATTTAGTTTTGTCCGGAACACCCACTTGACCCCAATGACTTTTCTGTTTTGAGGTCTGTCAACGAGCTGCCATGTCTTGTTTTTTTCAATCATGTATAGCTCCTTTTTCATTGCCGCCATCCAATTTTGATCCTGTTCTGCTTCTTTAAATCCTGCAGGCTCACAAAGTGCAATGTTACAAGTTTGATAAATATCAGAAAGCAACCTAGTGCCTCTAATTGGAACATCATCGACCATATCATTTTCCCAATCCTTATTTCTCTACCCTTCAGTATTTGTGACAGGAGAATTTAGTTGGTTTAAGGCTTGATTTCTCTGCTCCCAGTTCCATTCTTCATTTTCCACAAAGTGCACATCTCTGCTTATGACAATACTCCCTTTATGCGGATTAAAGATTTTGTAAGCCTTAGACACTACGCTGTAGCCTACGAAGATAACTTGTATTGCCTTCTTGTCTAGTTTATCACACTTAACCTGAGGAACATGGGTGAAACACAAACAACCAAACACTTTTAAGAAGTTAAGAGACGGTTTATGTCCATACCAAGCTTCAAATGGTGTTTGATTTTTCACAGCCTTTGTCGGAAGCCTGTTCTGCAAAAAGACAGCTGTATTTGCTGCTTCAGCCCAGAATTGCTTAGGTAGGTTCTTCTCATGCAACATGCATCTTGCCATTTCCAGTATGTATCTATTTCTTCTCTCACTAACTCCATTCTGCTGTGGAGTGTAGGGTACAGTAAGCTGATGTTCTATGCCTGCATCTTCACAAAGTGAATTAAACTCTCCCGAGGTATACTCCTTTCCATTATCAGAACGTAGAATCTGAATGTTGCAGCCACTTTGGTTATCTACCATTTTCTTGAACTTCCGAAACACTCCAGCCACCTCTGACTTGAATTTTAAGAAAAAAAATCCAGCAAAATCTTGTTAAGTCATCTATGAAGACAATATAGTGAAGACTACCTTTGAGAGATGGTGTTCTTTGAGGACCACATAAATCTGTGTGAATTAATTGAAGCTTCCTTGTTGCTCTCTAAGTTGTTTCTGGAAATGGTCGTCTGTGTTGCTTTCCAAATTGACATGTTTGGCAGTGAGGAAGTTGCTCTTCTAAATCAGGTAACCCTTTTACTAATTGCTTTGTTTGAAGCAATAGTAATCCTTGATGATGATAGTGACCAAGCCTCTTGTGCCATATTTCTGTGACATTTTCCCTGGTAGGAAATGTAGCCTACTCTTCCTCCAATGGATTAAATATAAAGCTCTTTCCTTTCATCTTGACCTTGAATATTTCTTGACCAGAGGCATCTTTTATCAAACAGTGTTTGTCTTCAAAATGAATTGTTAAGCCCTTTTCTATTAATTGACCAACACTCAACAGATTTTGGTCAATTTCTGGAACATAAAGAACATCAGAGATCAGTTTTGTTCCTAAACAGCTTTCAATTGCAACTGTGCCTATTCCCTCGACTGCTATGTGTTGTCCATTGCCAATTCTGACTTTTGAAATCGTTGTGCTTCTTAATTCCTTGAACAGCTCCTTGTCACATGTCATATGGTTAGTGCATCCACTATCAATTAACCAACTCTCACTTGAATCACTACCAAAGAAACAAGTAGCAACAAAGAGTTGATCCTCCTCTTCTTGATCAACAACTTTAGCATCTACTTCTTGTTGTTGAATTTTTCCTTTGCAAATCACAGCTTCATGACCAAACTGGTTACACTTGGTGCATTTTGCGTCCGGTCTCCTCCAGCATTTGAAAGGAGGGTGACCTAATTTTCCGCAGTGCTGGCAAGGTGGGTAATCTTTCTTTTTACCCTTTCCTTTGTTGTAATTATTTGCTCTGTTTTCACTGCTGGCTGGTTGGTTCTTCTTGTAACTCTTCCTTTTGTATTTGTCAACTTCCTGATGCTTGGCTGGTAAAGCATCTTCAATTACACGATCTTGTCTCATCAACCTTTGTTGTTCCAGGGCTTGCAAGGCATGTAGCACTTCTGCCAAGGTGATTTTAGACAGATCATTTGTGTTCTCTAACGAAGCTATAGATGCTTCGTACCTCTCCGGCACGGTTACCAAAATTTTCTCCACAATTCTGGAATCGACAAAGTCACTTCCCAACAGCCTTATCTTGTTGACAATACCCAACAACTTGTTTGAGTATTCCTTGATAGTCTCAGACTCCTTCATCCTCTGCAACTCAAATTCCCTCTTTAAATTTAGCACTTGCATGCTTCTTATTCTTTCATCTCTAGCATATTCCTCCTTTAGATAATCCCAAATTGCTTTCGCTGATTTGAGAGCAATTATTCTTGTGAGAATGGTTTTTGAAACTCTAGCAAATAGACATGCCTTTGCCTTTGCCTTTCTCGTTTTTCTCTCCTTGTGAATTTTGATCTGGGCCATGGTAGGATTATTCGGCAACGGAAGAACTTCATAATCCTCTTCTACAGCTTCCCAAAGGTCCAAAGCCTCCAAGTAATTCTCCATTTTTGCAGCCCAGAGATCATAGCTTTCTCCATCAAAGACTTGTGAGAAATTTGATTCAACTTCCATTTCCACAGGCTCACTCGTAAGAAAAGAGCTCTGTTACCAGTTTGTTGGTTTTAATTATGGCAGAGAATGAATAAAAACAGAGAGAGAGAGAGTGATGGAAGAGAATATCTTTATTAAATTCAAACAGATAAATATATAGGCTGAAAAAATAACTAACTACTGAAATATAACTTATCACTAAGATTTTCCCTTTCCTTTAATCAAGGCACTATCCATAACAAACTAAACAACCTCCTAAAACTATGCAAAACAGACTTGACTTCTTATTTAAAATAAAATTAAATGGATATTTTCCAAACAGCAGTTCTAAAAGCAATTGCTAACAAATTTAAAGGTCATGAACAAGAGACTTTTTTATGACAAACATTGTCAACAAATAAATTAAACGGACCACCAAGTGATGAAGCCCGAAAACTACATCATATCATGTATATCATGTATGCATATGTATGCATATTATATTTACTATATTGTGTAATATGATTTCCTGATTGCAGTCTCCTTTGCTTTCCAGAATGCAAGACTTGTCAATAGAAATTGGGTAGCTGAATTTGGAGTTGTGTATTAAGTTTGCTAAAACAAAAGGGCAGAAACTACATTAGAATTTTGAAGTAGACTATCTACAAAGTTATACTCAAAATTTACAATCTTATTAAACTCACAGCCCTTAACACATGAAGGCTCTGTCTATTAGTATGCTGCAGTATAACAATAATCGATATAAGCGACTTCAAACTGAAAATAACATAGAGTAAGGTTCAAACTTTAAAATCATTGTAAACTGAGACTATCACTCTAAAGTAGCTATATGATATTATATATTTGTAGAAATTAATACAAATCAGATCACATCCATCAAACTCAAAGATTGCTGGTTGGAAATACTTTAGGAACTTAATGAACTTTAGGGATCTTAGGGATATTAAACATCTCAGGTGCTTCTCTCGTATCTATAATTGGGTTCATATATCACCGACTCCAATTAGTTTGGGTTAAATGTGTTGTTGATGTTGATGTTGAAACATCTGAGGTACTTCAGGCAAATCAGGCTTAGGCAATTCAGGGAGCTCTGATTTTGGGAATTCAAGGATTTTATAGGCAAATCTTGCTTTGCTTTGGTAATTCATGGACTTCCGGCAGAGGTTGCAACTCAGGTTTGGGAAGTTGTGGCACTTCTGGCTTTGGCAATGTTGATTCCAGAAGATCGAGTGTTCTGGCAACGTTTGTGTCACTGCTTAGGGACAATAACAGCAGAACCATAAATGAAAAACTCACCATAACAAACAGCAAGTAGCCATGGTAGAATACAAGAACTTCAGTATGATCAATAGGAGTTGGTGATCTTTGCAGTAGTTTAGATATGTTTTGTGAGTGTACACTGCAAATGTTGTATGTCCGACTTTTATAGACGAAACGTGTAACTCAATGATGGGGTATGCAGCGTGAGTTGGTAGGATGGTGTAAGTACTGTTAGCCCAACTTCATCTTAGCCACACAGTATCCCTTATAGCTAATTTTTAATCAGAACCGTTTTTTGTCTACTGATTTATCTGCATTAAAAGGCGATGAAAATATTTCTTTACAAGTTTTCTTTGCCTAGTCATTCTCCTTTTAAATATATTTTTAACTTTTATTGATAAGCAATCTTAACATGCCATCGTGGTTGTGTTACTAAATAAAGTTTGGTTTTTCCTCATTTTGTTTCATTAAGCAAACCAAAAGAGACAAGCCAAGTTGCCATGCAGAATAAACAAATCCAGTTGAGTCATTTGCACATCTACAATATGCATGGTAGGTTAATTGTTTCGACATATACGATATCATTATAAGAAACAACAAGAATATTATTCCAATATTCTTATAAGCAAACTTAAACACTTCTTTTTACATACAAAGAAGCGAGAATTTCTCTCTCTCTCTCTCTCTCTCTCACTCTCTCTCTCTTGTTTTATATACATGTATAGAAGAAAAGTGTAGAACATAAATGTAGAAAATGAGTGCAAGAATAGCATTACGAAAGAAAGGATGTACACCCACGTAATAAGTTACTACTTACCGTTCATCTCCTTTCCACATATCCTTCTGCTTTGGACCCTTGGGCCCTTCCTTTGGACCCCAATTCATCCAATAATTTAACCATGGTGGCTCTCTAATTTGTGACCCCAAATATTCAGCAGCAACTATTTCAAACCAAGTTGCCATATCCATGACTGCATCACTTCTAGCTGCATCATTCCTTACACCTAACCCTCTCATCCCTTGCATAACAAGGCCAGGTTTTGGGAACAAGGCATGGCCATGCAAGGAAGAATAAGCCGCGGGTCTATTACCATTTTGGAACTCAAGCTCAGATGCATCCACCCATTGACCCTTACTATGTTGTGAGAAATAAACCCTCCATAATTCTCCATTAAAGTTGCTTACCCTTAATGTCAAATGCTCCCAATCCCCCACATGTTCCCCTTTGGTCCTTAGTGGAATGTTGGTGCATGCCACCTTTGCCCTTGCACCCCCATTAAATGGGTAGAAAATCCACATTACAATGTCAGTGAAAGTCCCACCTAGCATAGCTTTAACATGAACATAAGCTTGTGAACTTGCCAAATCTCCTTTCTTGATACTAACTCTCTTGGTTTCATCCAAAGGCAGGTCCAACCAATAGGTAACATCATCATCATCATTGGAACCACCTTGTGGAAGGTTAGAGCCATTTGGTTCTATTGAACACTCCCTTATGACACCCTTTCTTTTCTCAATTAGTACTGCCCCGTTAGTGAAAAACCAATCCACAGAGGAAGGGAGGTACTCCTCCATAGGATGCAAGTACATATATGGGGAATAAGCCTTGATCATCGCTTTAATTTGGGATAAATTGGGCATGTAAGAAAAGCTACCCTTGGTATTTTTCAAACAAGAAATAGGTAAAGCTTTGGAATTAGTCCCTCCTCCACTTTGAGCTAGGAAGGTTCCTACACTAACCCCTTGAGCTTCAATGCCTCTCTTGATTGGCCTAACATCATACACATTGAACCTCTTGTTTTCTGTTCTCCAAAGCTTCATTGAATGACATGTTGTGCATATATCAGTAAGGTCTGATCTAACACACCTGATTTTGCCAAGGGAAGGCTTCTCTGGTGAGGTGGTGACAACATGGCCAACAGGTTTATAGCCCTCAGGGGCTATTGGTAACCAAATGTGGCCTTGTCCATCTTGCTTTATTTTTAGAGACTTGGTGTTCCATACCAATTTATAATCAACTGGTTTGGCTAAAGCTCCATTTGAGGTTGAAGAAGAGTTATCTTTTCCCACAAGAACCCAACCATGAAGAGGCTTGTTGTTAGGTTGGCAGTAACATCCCAGCATAAAGAACCCTTCAGATAGACCTGTTGGTTCAAAAAAAGTGGCCCCTAGATTGTTTGGTCCACCTTCATAGGTAGTCCAAACCTTGTTGAATGTTGAAATTTGTGACACTAGCAACCCACCACCAAGGTCTATGATGCCGGTTGCAAATCCACCACCTACAAAATCCGTGACAATCCAATAAAAAAACAACAATAAAATTACCATGACCAAATTAATCAGAAAGGTTAGACAACTTGCTTTTCTTATCAGAGTATATTTATAGAAAGAAATGAAGAAATGTATTATTGAATAATGCTACCTGGTGGCCAGATTGGTATATCAGCAGGAAGCTTAAATGTGGTTTCAATGGGTGGATTTTGCTTTTTCTTGAATTGGCCAAGAGAACTCGCCATTGCCTTGTTTTTAGAAGAAGGTAGAATGTTATGTCACTTATGTTATCAAATATGGTTATTAGTTGTACTTAAGAGTAAAAGTTGTGCATTTTGCAAGAAGAAGCATATTCTTTTCGTGAAACTTAATTAGCTACTAAAATATATAATTGTAATGGGCTTTTTAGTAGCAATGTAATAAAAACAAATCCTTCAAATATTCCTCTTGGGGTGAACAAACTAGGCAAGATATTGTGATCCATGCATGATATAGGTTATACTTGGTATATTGGTGATCCGACACATTCCTTGCTTTTTCTTGGAGATATACTTTTCAAGAAGAATGAGGATGTTCTTTTCCTTCAGAAAAATGTTTGAAAATAAGTTCTTTACTGAAGAAATGCTTTTGAAATAGTCTGTCTTTGTCTCATGTTATAACATCGTTACAACAAGTTTAACTTATAGATTTATGACATGACGCTTTTCTTTTCATTTTAGTCTTTACACGAAAAAAAACTTTTTAAATTAGTCTCTAATACCAAAACACATTGTAAAGTAAAGTAAAGATAGAGTAAAACGAACAATGCAACAAAAAAAAAAAAATCCACAGTAATTTTATATCAAAAGTCTAAATAAATTTGACAATAATTAGTGTTTTCCTATAAAATAAAGGAATAAAATAATGGCTTTCATTACTCTTTTTAACAACAATAATAATAATTAATGACGATTGACGACTACTACTGTGACACCGAAAGCCCATTTACATTCCCTCCTTTGTATCTTTCATAATGAGAAAAACTTAACACTTTTCATTACTGATAGAAAAAAAATAAAATAGAGAATTTGAACTAACTTTAGGTGCCAAAGTCATTGATTGTTAGAGATAGTGATGAAACCTCCTTATGTAGTTTTGTTCATTTTATACGTCAAAAGACTCAAAACTTATGGTCAAATTTGCTTAAACTTCTAATGTATAATTGTTGTGGATTGTTTACATTTTGTTTCATTAGGTTGTGTTTTTCCTTCGCCTTCACATTGCGTTCTTGTATATATAGTGCACAATAGAGAGACCTAAAGTCCGTACTTGTTTATAGTGCACCTAGAATTGACAAGGTTTGTGAACTAGTTTAAGCTATTGTTGGTTCCTTTTGACTTTTTTAATATATAGTTTTTCCAATAAACTGTAGTCAGTAATTCAATTCCACTTTTCACACAATAATTAACATTACTCTAAATCCATTTGGAGTTTGTAACAATGAATGTAACTAAGCTCTCCAATCTTCACCTTTCATCTCCACTCCAATTATCCTTCACCTTAGGACCCGTTGGTCCTTCCTCTCCCAACACTTCACTTGGCAAATTCTTCACAATATTTTCCAAAGTAGATTTAAGCTTCCCAGGCAAGAACTTCTCAAGCTTCCTCAACTCATCATTCACATTATAATCAATTTTAGGACCCCATTCCCTGAAATAGTTAAGCCAAGGAGGAGGCTCCACAGCATCAGAACCCAAATACTCAGCAGAAACCAATTGAAATGCCCCCAAATCCATGACATTGTCACTTATAGCAGTATCATTCCTTATGCCAATCTTATCTTCCTCTAGTAAGTTAAGGCCAGCATGAGGGTATGATGCATGGCCATGCAAGGAAGAATAGTACAATGGTTTGTTGCCACTTTGGAACTCTAATTGAGATGAATCAAACCATGCACCTTTGCTGTGTTGTGAGAAATAGACATGCTTTAGTTCACCATTGAAGTTGCTCACCCTTAGTGTCACATGCTCCCAGTCACCAACATGTTCACCTATCTTTCCCAAGTTAACGGTTAAGAAGTCAACTTTGGCTCTAGCTGCTCCATTGAATGGATAGAAGACCCACATTGCAATATCAGTGAAGGTCCCTCCTAGCATTGGCTTCACATGCACATAGCTTATGGCACTTTTCAAGGCTCCTTTCTTGACCCTCTCTTTGTTGGTTGAATCAGCAGGAAGGTCCACCCAATAGGCACCATCAATGTTAGGATCCTGAGGAAGGTTAGCCCCATTTGGTGATATTGAGACAGGTTTTGACTCTTGTCCTTTTTTATATAGAAGTGCGCCATTGGAGAAAAACCACTCCACAGAAGATGGAAAGAATTCTTCATCAGGGTGCAAGGACATAACTGGAGAGTAAACTTGGAGAATTGCCTTGATTTGTGGTAGATTAGGCATGTATTTTGGTATAGCATTGGTGTTTCTCAAACAAACAATAGATGGAGGGTTAGGACTCCCATTTTGTGCAACAAAGGTGCCTACTCTAACACCAGGTGCTAGAGTTCCACTATTGCTTGGTCTAACATCATAAAAATTGAAGTTGTCTGAACCCCAAATGAATGAATTTGCCTCACATTGGTCAGTGAGGTCTAACCTGGCACACCTGATTTTGTCAAGTGGAGGCTTAGTTGGTGTTGTGGTGACAACATAGCCTACAGCTTTATACCCTTGAGGTGCTGTTGGTAGCCAAACATAGATGGGGCCATCTTGGTCAATCTTCAAAGATGCACTGTTCCATACAAGTGTGTAATTAAGTGGTTGCTTTAGACTAGGGTTGCTGGTGTTTGTGGACACATCTTTTGCCACAAGAACATATCCAAAAAGAGGCTTGTTGTTGGGCTGGCTGTAGCTACCCAACATGGAGAAGCCTTGAGGTACTCCTGATGGTTCAAAAATGGAGAAACCTCGATCATCAGGTCCACCACCATAGGTGCCCCAAACTTTGTTGAATGTTGATGCTTCATACACTTGCAGCCCACCAAGATCAATTGTTCCACTTGCAAAATTACCACCTGAATGTAACAATTCACCACTAGCAATAATCAGCATGCATTTAACTAGACTACAGGGTAAATAAGATTTTAGTCCCCATCTGAATTTCAGATTGAATTTTAGTCCCTCAAAAATGGTCGTTTTTTAGTCGCTCATTATTTTTATTGATCATAATTAATTCTTGTATGCGTAAAGTTTTGTCTTTTTGTTGCCCACTTTTAGTTCCTTTAGGGAACTAATTATGAGCAATTAAAATAAATAAAGGACTAAAAATGTAAAAAAAAAATAATTATAGGGACTAAAATTTAAAATCTGAAATTAGACAGAGGCTAAAAACTTATTTAAATAGGTTATATATCACAATATTGAGAAAATATAACCAATCTTATTATGTTTACCTGGAGGCCAAGAATTTGTAACATGTACAGGAAGGTTGAATATGGTATTAATGGGGAGAGCTTGGTTTTTCTGAATGACTTTCCCTGCACAGCAACATGTGGTAAGGCAATTACCCATTATTGAGTTTTCCATAGAAGTATTAGTTTCAATATATGGAGAATATCACAATTATATAATAAAATATAGAAGTTTTTGCAAGAAGTATACTATATTCCTCTGGGGACAATTTTGAATTGTTGAAGGTAGAAGGGTCTTCATATAAATATAAAAATACAAGGGTTTCCCCAAGGGTGTGTGCCTTCCAAGGAAGCTAACTTGGCTACATAGACAAGCTTCTAAACATTGTTCAACCTCACTTATACATCAAGCTGTTCATTAAACAAACGTCTTGGTTTTGTTTACCTTTATGTCCCTTTTCATAAGGGATATGTCAATGTGCAATTTTGCATGTGACTCTGATGTGGGGCAACCATAAATGGGGTCTTTACTTGACTTTAATTCTGTTATAATTTTGTGTTGCTAACTACATTACAAGTATCCTATGGTCCCATGAGTACGGATTTGTGTGCCCAAAAGTCTGTCTCATAATGAAATGGACCATATAATTTACTTTGGCATTTATGTGGAGAACACCTTCAAATTTGTTATTTGGAATATCCTGTGGTGGTAGTGGAATTACTATTATTAAAAAATTGTGTTAGCTGCACTTTTATGGACAGAGGGGACGAAATAATGCAAAACAGGGTACTCTGTTGTGTATGATTGTGCATAGTTATGTTCATTATATTAACTAGTAAAATAATCATAACATGCACAATAATCCTAAATATCAATTTCATATATAGCATGAGACTATAAAATCTGTGGCATGGTAGGTAATTATGAAGCAAACTTAGAGACATTTTCTTTTTTTGTATGTGTGGACCACATTTTTAATGAAGAAAAGAATTGAATCTCTACAAGTTCAAATCATTACGGATTTATCAAAATGGTTGAGGAGCGTATACAAAAACATTTAAAAAAAAAAATCAAACTTGTGTCTTTGTCTCGTAGAGCTACAGGTTCCTTTTATACCAAACTAATCGTACAGTTCAAATAGCTTCATTATCAAATGTGCAGGCAAGATCTTATAAAACACACACGCACACACACACAATCTAACACGAAACTATATCCAGCAAAATGGATTTTGAGTGGGAGATTTTCTTACAGAACTTCGTTTTTCTCCTTTTTGTTAAGTTTCGTTACCTACTAGCTAACTTTGCATTATATATTCCCACTGTGGGAATATTCCACAAAAAATATTCCAAAAAGTGGGGACACAAATTATGTGACTTGTTGCAGATAAAGTAAGCAAGGAATGTTAATCACGTATACTAATCCAATGTTAACAATTGTTTAACAAAAGGTTCATTACCTTTCTCGCGGATCCTGATATTTATTCATATAGTTTTTTTTTTTGTCATTTTTGTATAACTCTAATTCGTGAATCTGTTACAAGAAAGTAATTAATTGCAGCAGATACATTTATCTTCTTAAAAAATTATTAAAACATTAAGTTTCTCAATACTAATTTTTTACTATATATTCTAAGATATTTAATTACTATATTTTTTTACCAAAATCCTAATTTTTGTTTTTGTTCTTGAGAAACAGCTAAAATACTAATTTATTTTTTATTGACTATCATAATTTCTTCTTCCATAGATTGTTGAGGCATCCCCTTCGTTAGATGGTCCGGGACTCCAGATTGAGACAGTATAACAGAATAATGGTGATATTTACCGGCTTCTTTTGTGCAATTTATTTTTAATAAATGGTGTGTGTTGGAGTTATTTTATTTTACGTTAAAAATGTTTTATGATTAAATTTTATTTAAATAAATTGTGGATAAAAAACATTAATGTTATATAAAGAAGATCGATTTTTTATAACATAATAAAGAAGATGGATCAAATAAATAAAGGTGCATATATTAAATATCATTCCTGGAGGACACAACACAATCATAAAAAATTACTGTGTTATCAAAGATTATATTTATGTGTAGCTTCCTCCTGACCTCACATCCCCCTATATATTCTCTTCAACAAAATGTTACACTATAAAATAAAAAGAATTTTATTGGCAGCATATGTTCAAGATGAAAGGACAAAGCAAGGCTTTAAAAAAAAGAGTTTGGTCATAACCAACTAACAGCAATTGTTGCACTTGCTCATCAATTCACATTTTTTTTATAAATAAATTTCCACAATATGAAGTAGTCATCGAAACTACAACCATAAGAAATCATAACTGCGATCACGACTTTCATTTAAAATCTTGCGGCAATTTATTTAATAAACAAATTACAGAAAATGATTATACACATTCTTATAGTAATATTAGATCCTGCAATATTATATTCATTTTGTTAACTACTTAAAGAATTAAAAATAAAAAATATATAATATTTACTAAAATACATATTAACCCACAATCCAAAACTTTTTGTATTTATTAACTTTTAAACTTATCTTCCTTATCACTTTGGCCAGCACATGGTTTTCATACTCAATAATATTTGTGAAAGGCTGTACCATATTTTCCTCCGTTTTCCAACATTTATTAAGATTGCGATTGGTTTTTCACCTGGGTACTCCAAACTCAATTTGAAGAATAAACTCAATTTTACATATTAAAATTTTACCCAAAAAAAAAAAACAATTTTGTAACAATAAGATTTAAGTTGTTTTTGTAATTTAAGTATAACTCAAATTTAAGTTTACAAACTTTAATTTAAATATATCTTAAGTGATTTTAGCCAGTGGTCCTAGACGTTCACTTATTTATGATATTGATCAACATTTAAATTTTACGATCTACAACAGAAAAAATAATTACACGCACGTATTAGCATAAACCATGGTGGTCAAAATCCACCTGCTAGTTTCTCCTATGTTTTTTTTATCAAGAGAGAGATATGAACTAATAAACAGAAGAAAGAAGAACAATAATAGCAAACACCAATGGGAAATATAAGGTTGTCCCAACAGTTGACGAATGATGAAGGCTAAGGGAGAAAGAAAGGTCGATAGGTTGTGGATTCAAATCTCGGAATTGATATTTTAAACCAAAGTAACAGTTGTAGGTAAAAAAAAAAAAAAATAGCAAACTCGAATTAAGCAAAGTAAAACAACAAAAGATAAAATAACAGTGCCAAAGAAGTAATTAAGTACCTTTAGAAGGCTTCTTCCATGGCAAATGCAGCTTCTTCCATGGTGCAAATGCAGGAACTCCTATTGCCTGTGTTGCCAAGAGAAAGAAAAAACAAATAATCCCCACATTGACACCCATTTGTGACACTTAATTTCCACAGCCTCAGATCTCTGAAAGTCTCAGCCTTAGCCCTTGGCAAATAGTCAAAACTCGCCGCAACTGCAGGGAAAAAGGCACAAAGTTTGGTTCTGGTTGGTACTGCACAGTGCACACAATAATCTAATTTGATCTAAAGATTTATATAATGTGGGGTTTGTTGGGTATGGGTTGGATCCACTACATATCTTGCTTTTGGTTGATTGAATCTCTTGTGGCTATCTCTCCCTCTTTAAAATAAAGTATTTCCAAAAAGCTTAGCATTATTTTTTTCCTCCATTTCCCGTTTCCCACTTATGGTTTTTGATGATTCCTAAGGTGTTTCTTTAAATGTTTTGGTTTTTTAATATAAGACCTTTTTGGTTTTTCTCTCCATTGGTATTGTCCCTTCCGTCAATGGGGCAGTCACGGATAAAGGTAAGAGGAACAGCAATAGAGGATAATAACAAACAAATGAATAAATGTAGTATTTATTTAAGAGGAACGAATGGCAATTGATAAAGATTGATTTGTAACTCAAATTTTGTGACTCTTTTTACTCAAAAAAAAAAAAAAGTATTGAATTTTTTACTATTAATTTTCTTGCTTGTTAAATAAAAAACATTGCATGTTTTTTATATTTTAAAGATATGTTTATTTATTTTTTATTTAATATTTTCATAAAATATTAAAAATTATAAATAAATAAAAAGACATGGCATAATGAATATTACCCACTGTTACGAGAATGTCAGTTTTTGGTGACGTAAATTTGCTGCTTTCAAGGTTGTTGAGGGAAATTTCTCAGCACAATTATCCAATTGGGAACAGTTTAGCTCCGGAAGCTGATGAACGTGTGTATGTCCAAAACCGCAGAATTAGCGTAACCGACAAAACAGTCACGAACAAGGAACACAGAATGCCTAATTTGTCGGAGTTTCAATTTTTGTACCAAAATGGCCATTTTTAACCTCGAAGGCATCATGCAGAATTTTCATGTATGTGAAAAACCATAATTGATTAATTGTAAACTTTATCTACTGATTTACGAGAATTGATGAATTCATTTTATATTATTTTTTATTTGTCTTTTAAAGTTGTTATGTCAAATTTTAAAAATGTAATAAATTTTCTTAATTTCAATAAAATAGTACTCACAATAAATAATAAATGCATGTGTATATTAATTAAAAATTAGAAAATAAGAATATAATTGATACTCTCTTTATTCCAGATTATATAACGTTTTAGAAAAAAAATATAAAATAGATGTCATTTTACAAAAACAAGATTGATTTTAAATACTTTTTTTAAGACCATCCTTAATCAATACTTAACAGAGTGAATAGAAATAGTAAATGAGTCATTAAGATAAATTATATATACTAGGAAATTACCTAGTTTTTATTAAAAAATTCAACAAATTAATTATATTTTTTAAAACTTGTATCAAAACTTTAAATGTCATCTAATCGAAGGAGTAAATGAGTAATTATTATAATATTGAACTTTGTAAATCACAAATAAATAGAAATTAAAATTTTTCAAAAATTTAACAATAAAAAGAAATGGGAGGAGGAATTAATCAATTACACTCGAGATTTATCAACCTTAATAAAAAATTTGTCAATATTTGTGAAAATTGATCAATATTTATGAAAAATTGGTGACAGATTTTAGTGTCAATTAAAAGCATTTCCTACGTTAGTTGTTAAACGAGTTGCTTTAAGGTACTATTGCTTCAAGTTGGGTTAAATATGATGTGGCATTATGAAAACTAATTAATAAAAGATAAAAAAAAATTCAAAATAAGTTGCTTAAATTACACGTAATATTAAAAATACTCTACAATATTCAAAACCATGAACTAGTTTTCAACAAGCATTAATTATCTTTATTACTCCACCCGTCCCTTTATAATTGTTATTTAACACAAACAAAAAAATTAATAAATAGATCCAAGAAAATAACTATCTTATAAAATTAATCTTACTAATCATCATTAATTTATTTTCCCATCTTTTTTTTTTGGTGATTTCTTTTTCCATCTTGTACCTAAAAAAGTAATGTCAAGATTAGATTGTATTTTTA